>JBBPUG010001015.1:0-12853 GCA_038094535.1 Tubosaeta aff. alveolata | reverse complement strand
CTTACATGGATAGCAGCAACGTTGACAGCCAGCACACGATTCGCCAAGGCCTTTACCATCAGCTCCGGGCCTTCTGCCTCCTCCATCAACCACGAGATAAGGTCGTTCTGGAAAACATAGTTGCGACCACTTGCTAACGAAAAAAAAATTGAACTGACAGGTTTTCCATCCCACTCGTTCCCATACTCGTGCATGTATTTCAATCGTTCTTCGATTATGGGGCCAACATGCTTCAGGCAGTGCACCTTGCCTCGGCGAGCGGCGCCGGTGAGGAAATAGGCGGCCAAACTGCCCATTGGTTGAAGTAGATTGTAGACAGATAACCGAAGCAGCTTACGGTCTCACGGATTCGGGAAACAATCCTATTACAAAACCTCCTTTGGCAATGTCAATTGTGTATTGAATGTTAAGATTGATCCAATCGGGGTCACGACCTATTGGGATCAAACAAGGGAAACAAGGAAAGGAGGAGAGAATCCTACACAACGGAAGACCGAGAAACAGTCTGTTGCTTGCCCTGCAGATGATCTGGCATGTGGTGCTTAATGCTGGTACACTTTTCCACTCTGAAATTGAGTGAGATCAAGACACACATTATGATCCTTGCAAAGGTAAATTTCTCACCGTTGTCTTTCAGATCTAATACATCATTGAACGCTGTTACGATTTCATCCCTGATCTCAGGGTACAACGTTCCTAGGTTTCGGGTCAACTGAGAACGAACGACGGCCGCATGATATGGGACTCCGTTGATTTCTGGTCCTAGAGTATAGTTCGTGTTAAATCGCTGTCAACGGCATTTAATATTCAACATCACAAAGACGAAGAACTCCTGACCTCATCTATGGCCTCCAGAAAGGAAAACACGTCGTCGGGCGCTCCACGAAATTCTTCTATGTGTTCACGACTGCTCACGACGACTGTCCAGTAGAAGTATTCAGCAACCTTGAATGGTAATGACTGGTGCTGTAATGCTGCCCTGTCAGCTTGGAAAAAAGATGACAGAACGCAGACATGCTTTCTCGTATCCTTGTTGTATAACGTCTGATACGTTGCGACCGTCCCACCAGGAGACTAACCAATTGCTAGGTCCAACCGTGGGGAATGCATCGAGCTACTACACTTCAAATCACTGGACATAGTGGGTGACGATCCACTCACGTTAGGGCCGCGGGATAGCCTTGAAATGACGACAATGGCAGCAGCGATGCCCATGATACCATATGCAATACCTGAGATGTTCGGGGGCAATTCTGGCAGCTGGAAAGCCATGACGGACTCGGGCGCTTGTTTCGTTCCGAATAATGGTCCGAGAGAGAGAAACGAGACCTATGTTGAAAGGATGCAGCCGTATGGGTTAAACCTTGCGCGGAGCTGAAATAAACTACCAGTGTGGCAGTGGGACCGAGCTAGGCAGCGAGCGTGGGCGGTGTCGGGAGTCCGTGCATAGTACTAGGTCGTAGCGTCGGCTGTCCATCCACCCGCACGTCTTCCGGGTTTCCCTGTTAGCCTCCCAGGGCCTGTCCCAGTCTCCCCTACTCCACTAGTCCAATTAAATCGAGTCTCATGGGCTAAATCCTCGGGTTGACCGCTTACCTATGATTGTTGACGAGTTATCCCGCGCGCGGCTCATTACGCCAGACAATACAGCGAACAACGGGGGTCCTGTATGCTCTTTATCCCGCTTATTGGCAGTGCGCCAATCCATCTCAGTCACATCATCGGAGTTGCGAGACGGTTCAAAGGCCCGGTAACCTGTGAACAAACCTTACAGTACACTCTGTGGAAATGCAGTATTTGTGAGACAGACAGACCGCGTTCATATGATGGAAAGATCGCAGGCACGTCCTATCCTATCATCTGAAAACAAGGAACGCGAGATCGACCTCAAAAATTTGCTTTATGGTGAGAGACGATCTTATGCACGTTGCAGAATTTGCCAAGATACTCCCGATAATAGGAGTGTAAAAGCGCGAGCGGCCTCCATGCGGTGTCATATACATCAAATGCGCGGAGTTGAGTGTACCTGGGATCTCGGACCGGCCATGCTAATACCCCGGGCGTAAGCTGAGCAGAGCACTGAGATGAGCACAGCGATCGACGCCTCGTGTATAAGTTTGGTGCAGTGTGATGCGATGCGACCGGGGCTACTTAGCTGCTGCGTCATCCCGAGTCTGCGCGCTGCTTACTCAATTCGTTTGGAACGATCCGGGCTGGATAGATAAAGGCGGGCGCGCCGTGATAAGGCTGTCTTGAACATCGGTGGGCAATCACGTCGCATATATAGGGCCACTATAGTAACCAAGGGTGAAAGACAGCGGGTATCGCCTGGAACTGCGACCATGAGCGATGCGCTGGGATCATGAGCAGCATTACCAGCCGGTGAGTTTGCAAGGATAGTGCAGTCTACGCTAAGTGTCACACATCACACATTGTGACACAGCTTCGTTTTCTCACTACGACGTATGGACTTCAGCCAGGAGATGTGTAACGCGAACGCGGAAAAAGGGACGTTACTTCCTGTAGCACAGCAAGCCAAGCTGTCAATTTGTAAGTCCTTTTTTGATGATGCCCCTGGGGCAGTGTTGATAACATCGAGCAGACTGGTCAATCGTTGGTGGTTAGTTGGTGAGTTTGGCTTTGCCGCCAGCAGACAAGCGTCTGTTACGCTGATGAACGGGTTTTGAGGGATCAATCGCGTTGCATGCCTTCTACGGACACAAACGATCGACTTTGGCCCGGCGCCTATGGGCGTCAATGGACACTCTAGGATCAGTGTTACGGTACCTTGAGCTGCGCCTTGTTCTGTTCTCACGAAACTTCCTGGACCGCCTTGTTGGGTATATATTATGGTCGAGGGGAGCATCCCCTCCCTCCTCAAGATGCCTCCCCCGCCCCTTGGTAAACCTCTTGGCGACTCCAAGTTCACACTCAACTCCGCCGGTGTTGCCGGCTTTTTCGGCGGAAAAGAAGCCATATCAGCCATGGCTACTGTCCATCTCTACAAGGGCAGACGATGGCTTGGCTGGTATAATTCACCTGGAAGTTACACGATCGCAAAGCGCTTTGGAAGAATGGCCAATTCGCGCTTCTGGGATGGGTTGTTCCCAGGCCCAAACGATTCCCCTGCTATCTCCTTCGGGCTCGACGGGAAACCGGGCCCCCAGTACATCGCTGCATTGTCTGGCACGACGATGTCGACGGGCCATCTAGGCTATCTGACGATGGAACGGAGCAGAGAGGGGAGACCACGAGAGATCCCTGGGAGGGAGACGACGCCCTTCTGTGTGTCCTACCTTGCCATGTCAGAGGTCGATTACGACACTCCTGTGGAACGCCAACCCCTCGCAGACGCGCTCTATGGCATCATCCCCATCACTATCAGCGTCTTAACCTGCATCTTATGCGCGCTCGTCTATGACTGGTACGGCTTCTCGATGATTTTCCTCGGGATCATCTCTAGCGGCTTGGCAAGCTATGTCGTCGGAGAAGGAGAGCTCGTCATCAAATCAAACCAGAAGCCTGCTAATGGCTCCCCTCCTGGTCACGGCGTCCTCATTGGAGGGAATGAGGTGGTAGTGATTAAAGGGAGCGAGCGAGATGTCAACGCCATCACCAAAGGACGTTTCGACCTCAAGACGGATTCACAACAGCACGATGAAGAGAATGGCACCATACGCTGCTACCACGCCATCGGCTTCTGCTCACTCTTGCTCAACGTCCAATTCCTCCTCCAACTCCTTCTCATCCCTCAGGGCTTGCTTTTCGGCCAAATCATGTTCCTCCTCTCGCTCTTCGTCTCCTGGGCGTACAACTCGTACCTATCCTCGTTGGAGAAGGAGAAGATACAGACGAACATGCTCTTCAAAAAGCTTGGAGACCCGCACATGCCTCGATACCGCGTGAAGACGAGGACGACGTTGGCGGTGTTCGTCTGTCTGCTGCTCTTCCACAAAGTGAAGCCGACATCCCTGGAACAGGATCGCAGCCGTCGTGAGAAGATTCTCCACTCGTGTCTCCCAAATGACACGGTCGTATGGAAACGATGGTCAACAAAGGTCGTCAATCAACTCCTTGACTTTGACGCCAAGTCTGACTCGTTGGCGTACTTGGAGGCGGAGGACGAGGAGGACAGAGCCCTCTCCGAGTCGGACAAGACGCTTTTGAAGCAACTCCTTGGTGATGCTGTATCGGCATTTAGAGGGTATTTCGATATCTGCAACGAACTGCCCAATGATTCGAGTCGCCAAACGCTCAAACCACAATTGTAGCATTCTGGCTTTTGGCCTCGGTCGGTGGTACCGTAAAGACAGCAGATACCCATACGTATACCAAAAGTCAGACCCGTATTCCCATCATCTTTGTCCGCGAATAACACATTTCTGATGGGGCTCTACGCAGCTAGAAGTTTACGGTGTACACTGTGTTCGTGGCCGTGGGCAAAAACAGGTTCTGGATAATGGCGTGTACCTGGTCGTGATCATCTAAGTATCCCATGAGCATTGACGAGGGGTAAGAGTGAAGGAGACACTGACCATCATCATCTTCGAGCCCCAACTCCATCTCTTCGTCCTCCGAATCCCCATCTTGCCATTCATCCACGAACCCATCCTCGTGGGTGCCATCCAGGAACACTTCGGCGTCAAGTGGATCGTGGTCGTCAGCACCATGCACCACACGGGCGTGGTGAGTGTTCGACGAGTTACCCGTTGGCGACGCCTTGTACGTGCAATAGATTGCATCGTGCGTGATCTGGAGACAAGAAATAGAAAAGAGAAAGCGCTCGTCGTCAAACTTGGACAATCGGCAGACGGACACGCCAGGCTCGGGAGGACAATCGGCGGTCAGGCGTGTAAAGTCAAAATCGGGAGAGATGACATATATACCCTTTTGCTTGAGAATGTGAAGTCGGCATTTCAGTCGGGGGGCGTGAATACCGAGCAGCACACATACCGTAGCTAGCGCCAGCTTCCCGGTTCTGTTTCCGACAGCGAGATAGCATGAGATATCTTCGTCGCTTAGATTCGGTTGAAAATTAAGAGTGATGGCGATATCGCGGTGGTGCAATTCATTTTGTCCGGAAAACAGGCGCTGAAAACCAGGAAGTATGACCAGCCTTCCATTTGTCGTAAGCACAGCAAGATCCTTCCCCGATACTGATACGTGACCTGAAAGCAGACGTCATTAGCAATCCCAACCCTCTGAAGTGAAGCACTAGCACACACATGCCATGAACTCGCCGTGGAGCAAGCTCGGAGGATGATGGTTCTGAGCAAGGAGTCGGGGTTGGACGACGGACGACGGTAAACCGCAAGCCGTTGGTAGCACGTCCCAGGTTGCACAGGATAGTTCCCTCGTGGGTAGCTGGTACAGGAGCGCCCCACCTTCCCGCGCAAAGATCCGCAAGCACGCTACGCCACAGATGAACACGTACAGGTCGTTGATCTCGACATAATTAATGCCGAGTAAGGAAAGCTCAAGGTGTTTTCGTTGGATATCTCGAATGACGGGACCCAGCTGCAGTCTCGGGATATCCCACAGGTAGGCATTGTTCGTCGCCACGGCCAGCAAGGTTGGGTACGAAAAGCGGAACGCACGAGAGGGTTCTGAGAATTGGAGAAGCGCCCAGGCTGTAAAGTGTCCTCGGCGGCTGTCCGCCAAGCCATAATTCGACGCGGCTTGCGCGGATGCGTCAAGCATCTTCTTGTCCGGAGGAGACGCTTCTGGGCGCTGATCTCCGTCCATGTCTACGACATGCCGCCAGACTTCTTTGCAGTTGTCGTATCGATTGAACACGATGAAACCCCTGTCATATTCCAAGTGTGCGTATTGGACGACCTGGGACTGTGAACCAATGACATCAGCCTTGACGATACAATGGGACGTATCTAACCTTGGGAAGTGCCCACAAGATGCGATTGCTCTCAATGTCACACACGAACAGACCGCCCGTTTGGCAAGTGGTGATGACAAAACCAAGCTCATAATCGACCTTGAGGCGGTGTACCGAAGTTCCGGTGGCTGTCAATTCCCGAACGACAGACGGTCCTCTGCCGTGCCATCCCTTCTCAATTTCCAGCTCTCTCCTGCCTGGAGACGAGTCGATCAGCGATGGTCAACACTCGACACGTGAAGCGAGCGGACAGTAGACTTTCCAGTCGTCTGGAATAGAACCCGTACGAAGTTGGTTCTCGTCGATGAAACAGTGGAGGATTGCCGCGTTTCTGAAGACAGTAGGTTCGTTGGTTGTAATCAAAGCATTCCAGTCGCGCGATACAAGAATCACAGAATACAGCGAATACAGTGGAAGAAAGGATACCGTTTGCAGGGCAATTTCTGTCGGCAAGTGTTGCAACATGATGAGATCAGAGTTGGCTTGGTCGTTTGCCAGGAGTTAGTCGTGAAGGTCACATGATCAATTTGGTAAGGCTGTGCCCATCAGTAGTAGGTTTGCCTTGCACCATGGCCTACCTGACGCCAGCGGCTCTTCGAAACCTGAAGAAATACGCCTACAAAGCTGTGGATAGGTATATTTACCCAAACTGAACTGCTTTTGCGTTTTGACTGCCTTGCAGATCGCTTGTATCTCGATACGTTCTGAGCCCATACTGGAACTGGTTTGTCACTCTCTGGCCGCGGACAGTCGCACCCAATACGGTACGCCATTCGATCAATTTTGAGCTTGGAAAGATTGAAACTTAGCCTAGATAACTCTCCTCGGCCTCGTAATAGTTCTGTTCAATGTCCTTACCTTGTTGATTTACGACCCGTTGTATTATACCGATAAAGACGCTCCAGTCGGACCACCCCAATGGATCTATTTTACGTGCGCCTCTTCTCTTTCATTGCGTTTTAGCCAACTCATCATCTATACATTGTAGCTGGGCTCTCGGTCTCTTTATGTACCAGAGTTTCGATGCTGTGGATGGGTGGGTGACACTGTCTCGAAGGTCAAAACGCTTTCTCATGTACAGGAATTGAAGCAAACAAGCCCGTCGGACTGGTATGGCCGGGCCGCTTGGTCAATTATTCGATCATGGTATGGTCCATAATTTTCTCAGGGGTTCCCGGTTTGAATTTAGTTTTCTAGGCTGCGATGCTCTCAACACCACGGTAAAGCCATCTTCCTTGGATGCTGACACAAGTTTCATGTCCTGAATAGCTAGAAGTCGTCCTGGCGGCTCGGGCACTTAATCTAGGTCGATCATGGTGGACGGTCGCATCACAATTCGCCACGCTCGCCAACTTCTATTTGACCACATGGGAAGAACATCACACAGGGGTACTTGACCTTGGACCCTTTTCTGGGCCTGTCGAAGGCATTCTCATGATCGTTTCCATCTATATCATTACTGGAATGTTCGGTATGCCCCTTTTTTACTGCGTGCCACCATACTCATCTCCGTGAAGGACCTTCATTTTGGGACCAGCGATTCCTGAAATTTACCCACCTGGATCGGATCCCTCAAGTCGCCGAAATTGTTCCTGACATTGGTCTCAACGAGGCATTCATGGTATTTGCCGCTTTCGGTCTGGCTTTTAACATTGTATCCAGGTATGACCGTGGACTTTTAATTCGTACACAGCCTGCCAACATCACTTTCAGCTACTGGAACGTTTACAAGTCCATGCGAGCCACAGACAGATCTACCCTTATACCACTAGTATACCTTCTTCCCTTCGTGGTGTCCTCTGCGCTTCAGGTTCTATGGCTGTTACACCCATCATTCTACCACTCACACATTATCCATTCGCCGCTTTTCCTTCCATCTATGTGTGCCTGGGGTTTGCAGTTTGCACACCATGTCGGGAGGATAATATTGAGCCACGTTACGGGCACACCCTTCCCCTGGTGGGATTCTATGTGGATCTGGAGTACAATGGGCGTCCTTGATGCCCACCTACCGAGTCTGCTTCACCGGTAGGTCGTCTATTGCTCGTGAGAGATGTGCGTCCATACTTTCCAGACCACCCATAATACAGTCGACGCCAAATCGGACTGCAGTGTTCGTATACCTCACACTTGCAATTTCATTCCTCGCATATGCGCGTTTTTGCATGCTTGTGATCTTGGAGATCACGGAATACCTTGGCATTGCGTGCTTCACGGTGCGTAAGAAGGATGCGGACGGAATTTGGCGCGATACCCAAGATATCCAACAAGACGGATTTTCCAAGCGGTTGTGAAACGTTTGACGACAGAGGAACAGCATTCGTGTTTCACGTCGTAGACCGTATCCCCATAATGACCATCGATTTCACAATAGACCAAATGCATCCTGCGGCTTTTCATGATTGACATCGCATGTTCCTCTGCCTTCTGGTGTTTCATAACTGGTTTCACACTGCGGACTTCACAATGCCGACCGACAGATTGACTCTGCGGTATGGGAGACCGTTGGCAGAGATATCGGGTAAGTAACTTTGTATTTGGTTCATTGTCACCTTACAGGTGGGGAGCGTGAGGCCTCATGAGGCCACCCGGTATCCCAACACTCGCAACTCGGACGTTGGCCTAGCCCGTCATGGGGTGAGGCTCATAAGCGGCCAAATACAAGTGGCGAAGTCAGCGCCCATATTATCCCCATGGGCTACAGCTGTCATCCTTTCTGGTCGAATTGCTGTCCAAGAACCTCAGCATAAGTAGTGGGTCGTGGGGAATTATTGGGAATTAATCGAATGATCGTCTCAATGGCCTCCCGGTTGTTGGAGTTATTAGGGACATTTCCAGGTCTCGTCTATGGCATTGCAGGCATCGCAGCTGCCATTATCATTACTACAAGGTCATCAAGCAGCCATCAGGTGAGTCGACCGCTTTAACAATATTCCTTGTTACGATCACTGAGATTTGACTTGTCGTTTTACGTAGCTGGATGCAATCCCGACGGTCGGATCCAGCGGCACGTTTGGCGCTTGGTGGGCTGGCCTCAAGCACTTGCTCGAGGCCAGAGATGTAGTACAACAAGGGTATGAGCAGGCAAGTCCAATCTATCGTCCCGTTCTTTCTCTTCCTGACGACCCATATTACAGTACAAATCTGCACCGTTCAAATATGCAGAGCGATTCCATTGGATGGTTGTCGTGAGCAGCCCCGAACACATAGATGAACTACGCAAAGCACCCGACGACATACTTTCTTTCCAGGAAGGCGTAGGCAACGTCAGGGATTGTTTATTTCATGTGGCCTGAATCACACTGAATACTGCCTGCAGCAATTGGGTGGCAAGGATACGCTACATGTCGACGGAGAAAGTCTTGCCAACTTCGTTCGTTCGCACGTGACCCGGAACATTGGAATCTTATACCCTGAGATCAGGGATGAGATTGCAACAGCGTTCAACGAGCTTTTGGATCTACAGAACGATGGTGAAAAATCTACCGTTCCGAGGATCACTGTATTGACCTCACTTGCGTTCAGAATGGAAGAGCGTATCGGTGTTGGATACTACACAACAGCTTGTCTGCAGGTCAAGCAACAGGGCATACGTCGGCCTTCCCTTGTGTATGTGTTCATGGCACTTCCCCTCTTGTTTTTCTCAGTCAATTACAATAATAGGCCACGACCCAGATTGGATAGATCTCAACATCCAGTACACCAATTACGCCTTCAGCACAGGTTTTTGGATAGGGCTATCTCCAAGATTCATGAAATCGTGAGTAGCTTGGGTGCTTGTCTAGGAATTGATCCTCACCCGTCAGTAGTTTCGTTGCCTGCATCTTGGGAAGCGCTGCTCGCCAAAGTAGGTCGCGCGGTCTGAAGCATCTGGGCCCAAAAATCGAAGAACGATCGGGACACTCGTACAAGCACGGGAATGAGTGGGATGGAAAACCTGTTTGTCCTTTTCTTTTCTTCGTCGGGCTACTCACTATTGTATATTTGTTAGAATGACGTCATCTCATGGTTAATGGACGATGTAACAGGTCCATCATTGACGGCGGAGTCCCTGGTAAACTATGTGTTAGCTCTGAACATGGCAACAATTCATGTGAGCGAACGAGCTCCCATTCGTGTTGACCCTACAAACTGATATGTGTCAGACGACCACCCATGTAGGTCCTATTGTTAAGTATGACAAATCCGAACACAACTTAACGGGTGTGGTGTAGAGTTTCACTCACGCACTCTGCTCCCTCGCGGCGAACCCTCAGCATGCGAAACTGCTTCGTGAGGAGGTCGAACAAATTGTCGACAGGGAGGGTTGGTCGAAGGATTCGATTAGCAAGATGCACAGAATAGACAGTTTTTTGAGGGAGTGCCAACGTCTTGAAGGAACGGTCTGTGGTAAGCGATTTTTGTATGTCCAATTTGAGCATTTTCGTCACTCAACCCATCAGTGGCCATGACGCGCAAAGTCCTCAAGGACTTTACTTTCGCAGACGGAACATTTTTACCGAAAGGAACGTTCGTCAGTGTCGCTGCAGAGTCTCTACAACACGATGAGAAGGTCTATGAAGACGCAAAGATGTTTCGACCCTTCCGATTCGCCAGCATGTGCGAAGACTCAGAAGATGATGATGCCAGGTATCAATTTGTCTCAACGAGTACGGAGTACCTACCCTTTGGACATGGAAGGCGCGCATGGTACGGGACATTATCCTCCGTCTATGTTTTCGTGGGAGCACTGAACGATCGATTGTTTCAGCCCTGGACGTTTCTTTGCTGCAAACGCACTGAAAACCATGCTGGCACACGTCGTCATGACATATGACGTCAAGTCGGAAGGCGAGGGGACTGTCCCACTGGACCCGCGCACACGGGTTCTGTTCAGAAAGAGAGTTTGACCTTGCACTATGCAAGTTTTATGCAAGTTCTCGGCTTCGATATTTGTTCTAGTCTGTTGTATTATGTATGGAACTCTCGAGTATCGATATTGTATCGTCACCTTTCGCCGCCATCGCTTCAATCTTCAATCTTCATGTTATCATGGATATTGTATCCAGGTATGATCGTGAACTTTTAATTCGTAGAAAGCCAGCCAACATCACTTTCAGCTACTGCAACGTTTACAAGTCGATGCGAGCCACAGACTTATACCACTATTATACCTTCTTCCCTTCGAGGTGTCCTCTGCTCCAGGTTCTTTGGCTGCTACACCCATCACTCAAACATTATCCACTTGCCGCTTTTCCTTCCATCTATGTGTGCCTGGGGTTTGCAGTTCGCACATCATGTCGGGAGGATAATATTGAGCCATGTTACGGGCACATCCTTCCCCTGATGGGATCCTATGAGGATATGGAGTACAATGGGCGTCCTTAATGCTACCGAATCTGCTTTACCTGTAGGTCATCTGTTTCTCAGGAGGCTCGTGTACCCATACTTTTCCAGATCACCTGTAATACAATCAACGCCAGATCAGACCAACGCCCATCAGTAATTTAATCACGCTCTTAACCGGACTCGGCAGTATCAAGCGGAATAAGTGGCATCCAAGTCCAGATAAGGGCATGACTAACTATTACTGATGCCCCGCAATCTCATTCTTCGCATCCGCCTGTTTTTGCACGCGTGTGACCTGGGACATCACGGAATACCTTTGGATCGCGTGCTTCACGGAGCGTAAGAAGGATGCGGACGGGATTTGGCGCGATACCCAAGATATCCAATAAGATGGATTTCGAAGCGGTTATGGAATGCTTGGTGAAGGAGGCTGTTTCGAGGCGTAGACCATCCCATAACCATCGATTTCACAATTGACTAAATGCATCCCACGGCTTTTCATTATGCATCGGATGTTCCTGTGCCTTCTGATGCTTTCATGCTGCGGACCCCACGACGCCAACCGACGGATTGACCCCCCAGCGCTGGCTGGGATATCCCTGAGTTTCCGGTACGTATATTTGTACTTGGTTCACTGTCAGGGTTACAGGTGGGGAGCGTGACGCCTCATAAGGCCACCCTGTGTCCCAACACAACCGGACGTTGGCCCAAGGGGTGAATCGGCTCGTAAGCGTTGATATGCAAGCGGCCAACCCCTAGAAGTCAAGGCCCATATTATCTCCATAGCTGTCATCCTTTCGGGTCGATTTGCTGTGCAGGAACCTCAGCTTAAGTAGTTGGTCGCGGGGGATTGGGAATTAACCGAATTACTGTCTTTATGTCTTCCCAGAGGCTGTTGGAGCTATCAGGGACATTTCCAGATTTCGTTGATGGCGTTGCAGGCTTCGCGGCTGCCATTATCATTATTACAAGGTTATCAAGCAACCACCGGGTGAGTTGACCGTTTCAACAATATTCCTTGTTATGATCACTGGGTTGTGACTTTCCGTGTTACGCGATGGTTGGATCCAGCGGCACGTTAGGTGCTCGGTGTGCTGGCCACAAGCACCTGTTCGATGCCAGAGATATAGTACAGCAAGGGTATGAGCAGTGTGGCAGTGAGGCTGGGCTAGGCGGAGGAGACTGCATAGTAGGTCGTAGCGTCAGCTGTCGTAGGTAGAGTGTCCATCCACCTGCACACCTTCCGGGTTTCCTTGCTAGCCTCCCAGGGCCTGTCCCAGTTTCCCCTACTCCAGCAGGCAAGTCCAATATATCTTCCCGCCTTTTCTCTTCCTGACGACCCATATTACAGTACCAATCTGCGCCATCCAAGTTTGCAGAGCAATTCCATTGGATGGTTGTTATGAGCAGCCGCGAACACATAGATGAACTACGCAAAGCACCCGATGACGTATTTTCTTTCCGAGAAGGTACGATGTCAGGGATTATTTAGTTCTGTTGGAATGCAAGCTGTGCACCATGAGACTGGATGCCACAGTAATGTATAGAATATCATAATCAATACAGTACTACAGTACTTAAGATGAAGCATAGTATAGGGGACCAATAATCCAATCCTTATTTTGTTCCCCC
>JBBPUG010001014.1:0-12856 GCA_038094535.1 Tubosaeta aff. alveolata | reverse complement strand
AATGGGTGCCTTATTGAGAGGTCAGTGGGATGCATCAATGATGCATCAGAATTTATTGTCGTACTTATGCATCACTATCTAATGAGGATTACCACAGAATCATGCATCAGGGTCCCTGGTACTGGTGGGACTTGTCTCTCCCGCAAGAATCAAACGATGTCTGCAACAGTATATTGTGAACCTTGTCATCAGGTCAACAAATCTAACACGATAAGTTGGATTCTGGGGATATGGTTACCACTTCAGGGGCACGGTTGGCTTTATAGCTGTGTCCTTTTGCGGATGGCTGTCCTTGAGTCCAGTGGACAAATTCGTTCTGGGGTTGGTGTCGGCACTGCCATTGAGGTCAGTTCGATGTTACCATGGGATTCCGCGTGGACATTGATTAGGACATAGTATTCGTTGAATGTTTTTACCAGCTTGCCAGCGGTGTGAATAATTCATTGCACAATCCACCCGACTCTTCAGAGGTACTGGGTCCGCCTTGGTTCCGGAATTCCAGGCGGTATCCGCTGACGACTCGAGTGTGTTCTTCAGATGTTGAAGCAGTACATAAGTGACGTACGCGTTATGTTGGAAATTCGAACAGTCCTAGTTATATCCTATCAATAAAATCTGCTTCTTTGGGACTGGTCGTGTTATGGCCCTTTCAAGTGTGCCATCTGACGAGGCTCCCGACACTACGTGTCCACAGAATGCCTCCTCGCCGATGTGTTACTATGAAATGACAATACATATCACTCAGTTCGAGACCTCTTGCAAGCCTAAGCTTTGGCAGAACATACTAGGAACCATATACTCGTTTACCACTAGTCTTCCTGTCTTGTCATATCACAGTTTCTTCTCCGTCGTGGGGGCGAGTCCAGCTTACGCTAAAGTGTTCCTCATTGTGGTGCTCTACCGCGTATCTTTCACCATGGGCCACGTTGCGGTAAATCTCGTTAAGCCGTTGACCAGTGCCCACCTCCGAGGGGCATCATGTAGCTTCCTGACACCTTTTTGACGAAAGTGCCACCACTATAAAACATGTCAATGGAAGAACACGAAACAAACCAATGTCACGTACATGAGACGTAATGGCACACCCGTTGGACAACCACATATACGCGTGATGATGGAGTCAGGGCGTAGACCATTTCCTTCGCACATCTTTTCCACTTTATCGACGGGGGACAGCAAGTACTAAGCAGGGGAAGTTAGAAAGGGTTTATAATGAACGTAAAACTTACCCATTTGGATTCGGCGATGGAAGGTTGGCAATGAGAAAGTGGCGAGGTGAAACGAAGGATACTCACCGCATATAGGGAACGCTACGCAAGCCGACGCCGATAGTCACAATGCCGAGTGATTCAGGTTATCAAGCTTGTACTCTGCGGAGAGCACCTTGATTCTGGGGACGTCCTCGCTCGGAGTCTCAGAGGTGCTGGTTCAACGTCAGATGGGACGTGCCCTTGTGGATCGCCAAGATCTCCCGAAGACCCGTCTCGAATTCATCCAGGTTCGTTTCTGACGCCTCCGTTCGAATGTATATGGACGAGCGACATAGAGCTTGAAGCCGAAGCGAGACGCGACTTCTGTCTCGCAGACCTCAAAACCCATCCAATCAACCGCGTACTTGAAACGAACGTTCTGCACGCAAGATCAGATATTCCGTCGAATAGACAACAATTCTGTTTATATGTCGACTAAGGGCCAATCAGTGGCCGAAATGAATAAAGAACATGACAACTCACTCGGCATGATTTTCATAGTTTCGTGCACGAGTCGTGAGAGGTTCGTTTTGAGGAAATAACTGCAGAGGTACGGATGGTTGATTGTCGTGGACAGGATGGTGGCATAGCCTCGGACGTGCGGTGCGGAACAGATCGCCTTCAGGGCCTGCCAGAGGAGAGAGTATACGTATACTTTGGACTGCGGATGCGTGATGTGGGGAGGGAAAACGGGGAGGACCTGGGAGGTAGGCGAGTGAATTGCAAAAGCGTGGAGCGCTTTCCAAAGGGGTGAGCTTGGGCTGCGAGGGTGAGATCCAGGGACTCCTTCAACATTCTCCCAGCCATCTCTCCCATCCGAGGAGAAATGGCCTGGAGAACATTGAAGCGTAGTTGGAGTGCGAGTCTGAGGCGCCGACGTGCAGCAGCTGTGCTTCCCCAGTGCATGGTCCTCTCTGCTTGATTATGCTGTTCTACGGTGTTGGTCATCGTTGATAATATACGAGGCATGTGCAGTGTCGGGGGTCCTGAAGTGGCAGGAGTTCACCCGCACGCCTTCCGGGTTCCCTGCTTGCTCCAGGGTATCACAGTCACCCGTAGCCTTTCCGCCGTTCCATGTATATCTGGTATGGGCGATAGTTCTGCGGCTTCTGCAGGGATGGTGTTCAATCAATGGATAGACACAACGAGTTCAGGTGCGTCATTTATGATACCGTTTATAATCTCCTAATACATCCGCACCGTCTCTCGCTCTATGCGCTCACTGTTGTCTCCCGCGGATCGCCGTAAGTAGATGTCGAATGTCACTAACAACGCTGACAATTCCCCCGGCGACGAGCTGAAAGCCATTGCTCCTGGCGTTCGTGTTCTCGGGCGCACTCGCAACGGTCCTCTTCCTCTTTTTGTCATCGGCCTCTCCTCTGCTCCAATGTCGGCTTCGGCGCTTTGGTTATCGCCATGAATGCTCGTCTTCCCTCCATTGCACCCACGTCCCCGAGGTAATCGAAGCGCAGAGCGAACTCAGCAACTCGTCCGGCTGACCGATCTCGACCTTGACGAGGCCGTCCTTCCAGACCCGGAGTCCGTCTCAGCACCATTCCTCGGTGCATCTGAACCGGTCCATGACCGGATAGCCAACAAGACGTATGCCACTGCACTCGCGCGCGCGACGTCGCGTATACAGCACAGGGCATTGCGTCTGGGTACTGCACGGAGCTATCGCTACTTCTCCTTGCCCTCGTGCCTCCACACACCTCCATGGCTCGACGCTCTCGCATCGCCTCGCCATCGGGTTGAGCGGTCCGTGGTGGATGATGTTTCGGCCCCGGCTGCGTTGTGGCTACCGTGCGGTGGGTGAAGAGGGGGACGACGACAATTGGGGCCTGTGGACAGAGATTGGGGTGGTATGGAAAAGGCTCTGGATGATGCTGAAGTGGTTCGAGGTAAAGTGGTGACACCTTCAGATGCCTTTCTGCATAGTTCCTGCGACGGTATGTCATCCTTCACGGCCTTGTCGGATTCTGACGGACGGTAGGGTTCACGACCATCACTTCGACCGCCATCTTATTGGCGGGGCGACGCTACACATCGACGCCTCATCGCTCGTTCATTCGGGCGGTCTCCCCTGCGTCCGGCTTCCTCGGACTCTCTCGTCTTTCCGGTGCTTCAACGCCGCTGGGTATGGTCGAATCTACAAGTGCTTTTGTTCCCTTTCATGCTGGTGTCGTGTATCCCGGCGTACGGCTGCTTGGGATTCGTGCCATTTGTGAGGCAGACAAAGGTCGGAGAGTTCACGACCTGGGAGATGCTCACGCTCGTGTGTACTTTGGTGCCTTGTGTGGCGTGTTGGTGTGCAAGGGCGCCTCTGGCGGCGTATGGCCGTCCGGCGCTTTTCAGAGTTGTGCCCGAGCTTCGTATCCCAAACCTATCCCCCCAGGTGAAGAGGCACGGTGGCATGCCTTGTTCTTGATTAGGCATGTACTCTGTGCCCTTTTGTTATACTCATACTGACGTTCGGATTAGTCGAGCTCATTTGTTGGCCCACTGATCACAGGATTTCATATAGCATGGGTAACATTCGTATGTGTTCTTTTATCTTGTCTTGATGGTGTAGCTGGCGACTCATGTGCTCTGGATTGTTGATGTTGAGCGAGGGCGAATAGATGTGTCGAACGCGTTGAGAGTGTCGAGTCATTATACCGGCTGTTCTCGTTGCACTCCTTGGGAGGTGCAATTATAGTAGCCACATTAGCTACCACCACCGTAAATGTGTTGGCAAATACTAATATCATTGACCTTCTCTATCTATTTCGTTTATCGCCCCATGGATCCAACCAGTCGGACTTTGTATATCGTTGTGGCATCACGCCATCAATGCTCATCGCTTCCACTTCCCGCCTCTCCCATCTGTCGGTCGTGCAGTGTTGAGTAGCCGCTCCCGTCTGCTCGGCGATCACGCTCCGTCTTTCTGGGTTCAAGCAGCCTCATTGTACTGAAGTGTCTTATTTCGGTGCTCACGGCGAGCGCTTGTCCGACCCATCTACGTGAGTGTCTACTACCACTCCATCTTCGCTGATCTCGACGATCACGTCGTGTACACTTCGATTTCAGGCATAGTTTGTCGTTTCTTGCCACCATCTCATCATCGCATGCTGTTTCACCTCCCTTATTGTCCGCTCAAATATTCTGTGATTCCCCCGCCTCGTACCATTCTTCTTCCTGTCGTGCTTTTCTGCCGCACTGTTCTTGACCTCTAGCCTACTCTGTGCCATTTGCCTCATTAAGGATATCCTACAGTGTCACCCTTGACCTGCCGCCTCCGTTTCGACTGCCTGTTCGCCTGTTTTGTAGCCGCTTGGTTCCTAGTAAGTTGCTTCCTTTTTCTCTGATGTCGATCTCAAATTTGTTCTTCGTTATCCCATCAGCGCCTCGCGCTCAATCCCTCCATCCTCCTTCCGTTTAGCGCTCTATATCACCACTTTTTTTTGCTTCTCTCGTCTTCTGTGCTGTTTTCGTGAGTCCGCCAGATTCCACCATTTGCACTGATATCTTATCTATTTATATGTTTTTTGTGCCATCTTGTTTCAGCCCTGTTTGTGAGTCATAAAGTCCAAAATATGTGTTGGTTCCTTATTTGTAGTTCTATTTCCTTGCCAGTCTTGTCTGCTATTGTCTCTCTCTGTTTGTCACATCATTCTCTTGCTAGCTGGCCTCCCAGCCTTCTTCCTGTCCACAAATCCAATATCACTGTCTATTCCATCCCCTATCTCTTCTATCTCTTTGATCTGTTTTCCTGCTCCTCTTTTGTCTACCATACAATCAATATTTCCCCATCCCTGACTTTCAATTTTATCCACCCCATCTAATCACAAATAGCCATCATAAAGTCTGTGCACTCACTCCCTCACTGTCCACAAATATCTTGATTCTTGCTCATTCTCACCCACAATAGCTCTAACCCTGTTTTGTCATTCAGTTCTCTCTACCCACCATTTTCATTGCTGTGCCACATCCCTGGCTCAACACTGTTTCTCTCTGTCCTGTTATCCTTGCTGTGTTGCTGTACAGCTCTTCTTCCAATCTCTTCATCCCTTCCACACAACTTTGTCCTTATAACTTTTTTCCTGGTTCATTTCACACCTGAACTTCTTCTGCTCCATCTCTCTTCTACTGCTCCCTTGTTTGTTCACTCAAGCTGCCTTATCATCTTATCATCATCTCCTTCAATGTACTGGCTCAAAAAACCTGAAGACATTAGCTTTCAACTTACTGGTGAGCTGTCTACAGGTGGTATCCATAGGCACTCATCTCTCTTATATAGTTGGTCAACTCACCCTCTCATCACCCCTTCCTAAAGAAGACATTAGAGTCACTGTTTGTGTTGACAATCTGTCTAAAATCACATGCTTTGGAAACATGTCAGAGGATGGCTTGATTATGACATGGGATCACCCCTTCCTTTTGTATGTGCTATTGCATGTGTAACTGGCTCACTTATTATTTCCTTTATAGCTTTGGGTCTCCAAACACACCTGTTTATATTGCTATCTGGACCCTTCCAGAAGAGCTTACCCATGAATGGAAAAAACAGCCATTAGGTGGCCAGGTGACAACAGATATAGCTAGCCTGTTGAAATCTGGTAATGCCTGGCAATGTATGATTCAAATTTTACCCTCAACAATAGCTGCTAATGGTACACTAGGCAATATCCCTGGACTCTCTACTGATGATGCAACACTCTACATCACATGCAAGACAAGTGAGGTGCTGGTGAGTATTATATCATAGTCCAGTCTTGTATGTTATTTAATTTAAATAATGTATACCTTAGATTGTACCCAGTGGACATGACTGCCTGTCAGCTCTTCAGAAGTATTCATGGAAACTATACAATTTTGGAAGACAGTTCAAAAATGTGGTTTACATGTCCACAAGCACTGAAATAGAGCTGGCAAGATTGGATCTGTGTCCTCTGGGAGATGCAAACCATACTAGGATCCTGAGTAAGATTGGAGCTGCCTTTTTATGGTGTTATAGCCAGGATGGTAATATTGTAGACCTCAATAGAGCCATTGAGGTCCGTCAAAAAAGACTTGAACTTTGTCCCAAGGGACATCCAGAACATACCAAGGCTTTTGGAGGATATGTATCAGCTTTAGAGTGGCAATATGACATCCAACAAAATAGGAAGGACTTTGACAGGCTTATGGATATGCAACAGGCATGGCTTGAATTATGCCCAATGGGTCATCCAGACCATGAAAAAGCTCTTGGACAGTTTGCAGGCTCATTGAAGATCCACTATGAAAAATGCAATAACATTGTGGATCTGAACAGGGCCATTGAAATGGATGAAAAAAGGCTTGAACTTTGCTCATTAGGCCATGAAAATCATGATATTGCCTTGAATAACCTTGCAACAAGCATTAATACAAGATACCGAAAGCTAGGTCACATAGATGATCTCAACAGATCTATTGATCTCAATGAGAAATGTCTCAAGCTCCGTCCACCAGGCCACAAGGGTCATGGGACAAGTCTGAGGAATCTTGCATTGTCACTTGAGGATCGCTTCAATAAAATGACAAATCACACTGATTTGATCATGGCAAACAAGTTGTTCAAAAATGCTCTACAGACCTATTCTGTTTACCATAGGCATTTTGCATTCAATGCTGCCCAAGTAGCCAGAACCACTTTACTTTTGTGCAAGACACTTCAAAAATCCAATTCTTTTGATCAGTCACTCCCTTCATTGGACAAGGCATTTGAAGCCTATAAGCTGTTGAAGAAATGTGGTCCAGCAGTTTCAGTGGATCTGTGGAATGCTACTCAGAGTTGGGTTAGAGATGCTGAAATGTATAACCATCCCTCAGTCCTGGAAGCTTATCAGATATCACTCAATACATTGGATCACTTTACCTCCCTCAACTCTTCTCTGGACTCAAGACATGACACAATGCAAGCCAGAGTTACTGGCATAGCAACTGATGCATTTTCATCTGCAATAAAACATGGCAACCTCCTCATGGCTGTTGAGCTGCTGGAGCAAGGGAGGGGAATCCTGTGGAACCAGCTTGCTCATTTTGATATCTCTCTGGCCACTTTGGAGGCTCAAAGTGAAGAACTTGGAAAGAAATTCACATATTTGAGTGAAGATCTCAAGAGGCATGTACAACATAGTGCAGGAAAAGGTGTGGGTCCATACTGGCAGGTAATGGAGGAATGGCAGCACGTAGTGGACAAGATTCGCACTCTTGATGGGTTCTCACGGTTCCTCTTGCCTCCATGTTTTGACGACCTTCGACGAGCTGCGGAAGGTGGACCAGTCATCATCGTGAACGCAAGCAAATACAGCTGTGATGCCCTCATTGTTCTCCACACTCGCACACCTGTCCGCGTGCCCCTTGGTTGCTCGCTGAGCGATGTCGACCAACTATGCGACCAGCTATCAGAACTGACCCGGGACCCGCATGCATATGGATCACACAGGGAACTGTACGTGAAGGAAGTGCTGCGGGAGCTGTGGAAAACCGTGGTGGAACGCATCGTCTCTGTTCTGCAGAATGAGGTTCAACACCCTCCAGGGTCGCGGATCTGGTGGTGCCCAACGTCCAAGTTCACCCTCCTCCCACTGCATGCTGCAGGTCTGCATCGGAAGGGGCAAAACAATCTGATGGACATCTACATTTCTTCGTATGCGCCCTCTCTTTCTGCTCTTATTCGTGCCCGCGATCGTCTACGTTCTCAGCGCCATGCCCAGGGAACATCGAGCGTGGTCCCGTTTGCGGCGGTCGGTCAGGCGTACCCAAGTAAAGACACAGGGCTGGGCCACCTCCCAGAGGTAGAACACGAGGTCCAGAGGATTCGTAACGAGACCAGCATGCCTGCGAACATCCAGTTCGAGACCGTCACCGGCCTCGCGGCGTCTATTGAAGGGGCCGTACAGGCCTTCCGAGACCACCGCTGGGTGCACGTCGCTTGCCATGGTGCGCAACATGCTGAAAAGCCCTTTGACTCGTGGTTCGCGATGGGGGACGGGAAGCTCACCCTGATGCGGATCCTCCAGGAGCGCTACACGAACTCGGAGTTTGCGTTCCTGTCTGCGTGCCATACAGCCAAGGGAGACGCGTCGACGCCGGACGAAGTGCTCCATCTCGCTGCGGGGATGCAGTTTGCGGGGTTCAACGGGGTGATCGGGACGCTCTGGAAGGTGGACGATGCGGTTGCGCATCAGGTGGTGACTCGGTTCTACCGAGAGATGTTCAAGCACCCGAACATTGATTTCGAGCATGCTGCTTCGGCCCTGAACACTGCAGTGATCGAGACTGCGGACGAGGTGTCGTTGGAGAAGCGGATCGTGTTTGTGCATATCGGGATTTGAGTTGTTTAATTGACGTATGTTCTTTTTTTTTTCCTTGTGGGCAGGTGTACTGATGTCGTGTCTTCCAGATCCCGCGTATGTGAATAAATTGTGTACTATCCTAACATCATGGCCTACCGAGCCGATTACATGTGTATCTTCTGACTTCGACATCATTATGTTCCTTTGACTCTCGGGTTGACGCCTGCTTCTTTTACTTTGTGATAGGTACGTCTCATGTTTCATTTTGTATTACTAGCGCGGTCCGTACCCGTTCTCACGCGAATTCTTGAATTTCGATGTCCCCACATTCAATTATGATTTAAGCGCCAGTAACTATAGCGCCGGTACAAGGTTCTGATAACATAACGGTAAAGTGTCACTCCCTGACGGTCGGAAACCAATCAGTAGCATTTGCACACAATACGGGAAAAATCCGCCATGCCTCGTCGATTTCATAGTGTAGGAAATGATGCTGGTGTTCTTGAGTGCCAGTGATGAACGAGTTGGACACGTCACCATTGGTAGCCTTCCCTGAAGTGGAGGAACGTGTGCGACCAAATAATCATGTGTGTCACAGAAGATCTGACGGCCATAACAAAACTCATTCAACGCACAGGCGATTGCGCACCTAATTTTCCTTTCTACTTCTCCGTCGTCTGTCCCATCTTGAGATTGTCGAGTGCGTTGTGTCGTTCCGACGTGGAAGAGTGCAGGTGACCTATGGTAGGGCCCCACAGATTGATAATGAGTACGCGGCCGAGCTCGTTGCTAATGCACTCCATCTCAGGCGCATACAAGCAGCCCTGATGCTCGTCTGCGAATAAATGCTCGGACACTGAACGCGTGGAAGATAGAATTGCGAATCAGCGCGTCAGATTCATCTGTCTTTGTTGTGAGTGACATTCGTAGGCCACTACAAGAACAAAATTCACGATCGTGTCGAGACCACCTGAAGGTCGAATGCAAATGCAAGCCGTAGTATGAGGAAGCACGCGGGGATAGACCCGGAGTGGTAGGAATATACCTGCTTGATGAATGGTGAGGTGTCCACAGCGCCAGTGAATGCATGACCGGGGTTTCATTGGGCCTGTTCGGTTTGATGAGAATGTCGAGAATGATCATGACATGCACCTTTCAAACTTGCCACACCGTCGACGAACCGTCTACCATCGCGCGCTGTGACGTTCACGACTTTGTGGACCCGCTGGTTGGGATAGAAAAGATGGATTCGACAGGCTCAGTGTGTGCCCTCATCCAAGGTCAGCTCTCGGACGTGTCAAACAGGCTCGAACAAGCGCACGATCACTGGATTGTGATGTCAGCACTGCGAATTCAGCCCCGGTATAAAGTACGACGCATTATTGGAGAAGGGTGACTCCCCAGAATGCGAGGGTCGAGCGCATCGTAGAGTAGGGGTACAACATCATGCCACCTGGAGAGTGTGAGAAGGCGAACAGGAAGAGAAAAGAAAATCTTCAGCATAGACTCTTACAAGCAAGTTTGGCATGACATAGATCATCACACCATGTGCTCGTTTATACCCTTCATCTCTCATCTTATCTATACTATACCGCAGTTTCCCCTCCGTTGTGGAAGCAAGATACCCAGCTCGGGTCACGGAATCACCCAAGTATTCCCCATCGTGCTCCGTTGCGCATAGAGGTGGCGTTTTTGTTGGAAACACATCGGTTAGCTACATCGGGCTCCTCGGAGGTGGGTGCTATGGTCAACAGCTTAGCGAGAATTTGCGCGAGACAGTGTCGGGCCGAGACCTTGGCCTTGGGCCCGTGATCCAAAGATACCTGTCGATGTGAGAACACGAAACGAGTCATTATCACGCACCAGAGACGTGAGGTCTGCCCGTTTGGACAACCACTCATACGCACGATGATCGGGTCGTGGCGTAAACTGTTTCCCTCGCAAACCATTTCCACCTTATCGACGAATGACGGCAGGTACGAAGTAGAACAAGTTGGATTGAAAGGGTCCGTCAACGAGCGTAAAACTCGCCCATCATTCGGGCTCGGCCATGGTTAGTCCTATACGTTGTTGTCTGCCGCATGTAGGGAAGGCCACGCAAGCCGACGGCGAAAGTCGCAATCCTGAGTGATCCATATTATCAAGCTCGTACTCTGTGAGGAGCACCTTCACTCTGGAACCTTTTCCTGGGAATCTCAGAGTTGGCGAGGCGCTGGTTTAACGTTAAACGAAACGTGCCCTTGTGGATCATGACGATCTCCTGAAGACCCCTCTTGAATCCCAGCCCGGGTTCGTTTTCGGCGCGTCCGCTCTCGATAAAGTTGGTAATGTGACGCCTCCCGTTCTCACCAACGGGCCAGACATAGCGATCTACGCTGCTCCTGGATATATACAGAAGAGCGGCATCGCGCTGGAGGCCAGTGACTTCTGCGTTGAAAATTTCACGACCGATCCGATCTATCGCGTTCTCGAGACGAGCGTTCTGCACGTAATATTAGAGGTTTCGTGAAAATAGACAAAATTAGGGGCCAATCATGACCAAAATGGATGAAGAATGTGACAGCTCACTCAACATGGTTATCCATAGTTTCATGCACGACTCACAAGAGATTCGTTTTTAGGAAATGCTCGGAGAGGTACGGACGGCTGGGTTGGCTTGCCGCTTGTACCGATTGTCGTAGTGGTATGGTCTGACATGTAGACCGGTCGTCTTTGAGGCCGGATGGGGGAGACCGTATTGGACTGCGCAGCGGGTGCGCGGTGTGGGTGGACGAAGGCATGGAGCACTTTCCGAACCCAGTCAGGGAGTGGTGGGATGTAGAACTAATTACTGTCGTATTCGGATGGTGTGACGTGTGCGGTGTCGGGGGTCCTGGAGTGGTAGGTAGATCGTCGTATATTCGATATCCGCTTAGGCGCTCACCGTTATCTCCCGCGGACCGCCGTAAGTGAATGTCGAATGCCACTGACAACGCTAACAATCCCCCCAGCAACGAGCTGAAAGCCATTGCTCCTGGCGTTCATGTTCTCAGGCGCACTCGCAGCGGCCTCTCCCTCTTTTTTTTTTTCTTCGGCCTTCTCCCCCCTGGATCCTCTCCGCCGCCCTTGGAACAGGCTCCAACGTCGGCTTCAGCGCTTCGGTTGTCGCCACGAGTGCTTATCTTCGCACATCCACGAGGTGATCGAAGCGCAGAGTGAACTCAGCAAGTCGTCCGGCTGACCGATCTCTACCTTGACGAGGCCGTCCTTCCAGACCCGGAGTCCGTCTCAGCACCATTCCCCGGTGCATCTGAACCGGACCGTGACCGGATAGCCAACAAGACGTATGCCACTGCACTCGCGCGCGCGACGTCGCATATCGCAGCACAGGGCATTGCGTCTGGGTACTACACGGAGAGATTGCTGCTTCTCCTTGCCCTCGTGCCTGTCACCCTCCTCCATGGCTCGACGTTCTCACATCGCCTCACCATCTGGTTGAGCGATCCGTGGTGGATGGTGTTTTCGGTCCCGGCTCCGTTATGGCTACCGTGCGGTGGGTGAAGAGGGGGACGAAGACAGACGGGGCCTGTGGACAGAGATTGGGGTGGCATGGAAAAGGCTCGGGGTGATGTTGAAATGGTCCGGGATAAAGTGATTACACCTTCAGGTACCTTTCTGCGTGGTTCCTGCGACGGTGTGCTATCCTTCATGACCTTGTTGGATCCTGATGGACGGTAGAGTTCACGACCATCACTTCCAAGACGACGCTACACATGGACGCTTCGTCGCTCGTGCTCGTTGGGGCGGTCATCCCTGCGTCCGGAATCCTTGGACTCTCTCGTCTTTCCGGTGCTTCAACGCCGCTGGGGATGGTCGAGTCCACAAGTGCTTGTGGCCTTTTCATGCTGGTGTCGTGTATCCCAGCATACGGCTGCTTGGGATTCATGCCATTTGTGAGGCAGACGAAGGTCGGAGGGTAGGAAGATGCTCGTGCTCGTGCATACTTTGGCGCCTTGTATGGCGTGTTGGTGTGCAAGGGCGCCTCTGGCAGCATATGGCTATGTTTTTCGTACGGCGCTTTTCGGAGTTTTGAGCCTAGTATGCCAAACTTATCCCCCCAGGTGAAGAGGCACAGCGGTACGCCTTGTTCTCCATCACAGACAAGGCATGCACTTTATGCCTTATTGTGATGCTCATAGGGTTCTTCACGGGTACGGGTAACACCGCGGGTTTTGATGGAAGGGTATGGAGGGTACGGGTACGGTGTTGAGAAACTGTACCCGTCAGGACACCGTACCCTTTTACCACGGGTGTGCGGTGTTG
>JBBPUG010001013.1:0-12876 GCA_038094535.1 Tubosaeta aff. alveolata | reverse complement strand
GCCTGTACAGAGACCAGTGGCTGTGTGGCTATGTTAGCCAAATTTCCATACTTGGTACTATACAACAAATACTAGATAAGTGTACCTTTTTTTTCCTAATGGCCTTGGACTTAGAGAAATTTTCGAACCAAATAGTCATGTGACTCTTTTCGCATGTTGCAGTCAACCTTTTTCACATATTACCCACGCTCACCCCAACTACCGCTCGTTTACCCTCACGCCAACAATGGTCACCGCCACACGACAACGACCGCGGCCAGTTGGCATAACAGGTACGCCCACTATCTACCACCACCAAGAGGGCAGTGCAGTGACGTTCCATAGCCCATGGCGACGACGGCTGCAGCGAGGGTGTGCAATGGCATGCCCATCACTATGACGATGACAATGACAACGAGGGCTTGCAACAGCATGCCCACCATGACGATGACGACGATGACGTGCATGGGCAAGCAATGGCTTTGCCATCAAGATGATGCTGAGGGTGAAGGCACGCAATGGCGTGCCCACCACACAAACGACCCCGACCAGACAACAGAGCGACCCCACCACTCTCAAGACGATGACAACAACGATGACGACGTGACAGCCCACCACCACCATCACGCGCTAGGGCGACCACGACATGATGGCTCCACCATCACCAAAACGAGGAGGACGGCGAGGGCACACCCACGACGATGCCTACCCCCACTGAGGACGCAAAACGGCATGTCCACGACAACGTCAGCATGGGCGAAGGTACACAACGGCGCACCCACCTCCACAGCGCCGACAACGACTGCGGCGACGTGGCAAAGCGCCCCCCACCATCTCCACCACCACAGCACCAACGACCGCAGCAACATGGAAAAATCGCACGCGCCAATGGCGGTCTGCCCACGACAATGACAGCGACGGTGAGGACACAACGGTGCACCCATTGACCCCACCACGACGACAATGGCGAGCCGAGGGGGCGCAAGAGGACGCAGCGGGGCGTCTGCTCCCACTGTGACGACAAGGACGCGGACGAGGGGGGCGGTGCATCCACCCTCACCTTCCTTAACGACGAGGGCGTGGGCGAGGGGGGGCGACAGCACACCACCACCACGGCGCCAACAATGAGGGGCAGGATGAGGGGGGTGGGCACGCCAACCACGACGACAATGGCACGTTCACCCCCACCCTAACGACGATGGCACAGGCGAGGGGGCACGACGGCACACCACCACAGCACCGACGACGAGGGGCAGGATGAGGCAGTGTGGGCATACCAACCACGATGGCGGTAGCGCGACGGCGCGTCCACCCCCACTTTAACGACGAGGACGCAGGTGAGGGGACGCGACACACGCCACCACCACAGCGCCGACGACAAGGGTCAGGACGAGGCAGTGTGGGCACACCAACCACGACGGCGGCGGCGCGACGGGGCATGATGGCACACCACCACCACAGCGCCAACAACGAGGAGCAGGATGAAGGGGTGCGGGTACACCAACCACGACGATGGTAGCGCAATGGTGCATCTACCCCCACCATGACAACGAGGAGCGGTACGAGGGGGCACAGGCATGACACGACGACGGCATGGGCAGGGGGATAGCACCACACTTACCCCTACTGTAACAACGAGGATGCAGACGAGGGGGCGCGGACACACCATCCCAATGACGATGACGACGACAAGGGGGCATAACGGCGCACTATCACCACAGCACCGACAACAACAAGGGTGAGGGGGCGCAACGGTGCACCCACCACCACACTGCCGGCGATGACAAGGGCGAGGAATAGCAACGGGGAGGGTGAGGTGAGGCGACGGCCTGCCTGCTGCCCTACAACCACCACATGACAACAGGACGGGCGAGGGCTGCGCAGTGGCGTGCTACCACACAATGACAACGTGGACGCTGCAGGGGGTGGACGACGACAAGTGTCGGGGCAGCGCAATGCCCTACTCACCACCACCATGCAGCGACGACAGGGCAGGCGAAAAGCGAGGCGGCGCAACAGTACGCCAATCACAACTGTGACGACATGGATAACGAGGGGGCGCAACAGCACCACCACACACCACGGCGACAAGGACGAGGACGACGCAACGCGACCGCACGTCCAGCGCAATGAGGACGAAAACGAGGAGGACGAATGGCAGCGCCACGCCAACAAGAACGAGGCGGACAAGGGTGGTGCAGCTGCATGCCTGCGATGAGGACTGTGAGGACGAGGATGGAGATGGATTAGTATAAATTGTTTGTATAGTGTACATGAATATATGATTTCTGTCAACATCTGTGGATACCTGTGTGATCTGTGCAGCCGAGAATTTCTGCAATGGGGCCATTCCACCTGCTGAGTTCACAGTCCTACACAGGCCTGTGAACCTCTACAATAGTAAGTACCTTTCTATAATGTCTGTGACACTACACATGTTTGTACATGTCTGTACAGACTATGGTTGGTTTGCTGATGAAGCGCTCCGCGCTTTCACCCACATCATCCTCTCACTCAGCCACCTTCCCTGCCTCACCGGCGCACACCCGCAGCGCAGTCCAAAGAGAAGTACACTGGAGTATGGGCTTACCAATCCGGGATCATACTTGCAATTGCCGATTACGATATCGATGACGGATGTAGCCCATTCCAGAAAGACAGGAGATCCACGTAAGTAGAAGCCAACGCGAGTCCCACAGTCATAGACACTCACCTGCGTACTAACTCAGCTGTGCAGTAATCATAACAGCCACCGGAGAGCTAGTAAATATTATGCGGTTTCATCGTTGTACCAGTCTAGGTGCAAACCGAGGGACAGGAATTATCAAGTTCAGCTCAGCTCCAGTAGGCGCACAGGGTCAACATTTCAGAGTCGAGACTTGCGAGGATCTAAGTTGCAGCTTCGGTTGCCTCATGGGTATATACTATGTATTTCCATCGCCACCAGCGCGGCAATTAGTACATTATTGAAACCAAATGCAACAGTACCAATCTGATGCAGAGGTTAACGTCACAAATCCCACAAAGGCTGCAGCACGATTGTACTAGGTATAATTATTGTCGCACAGTTTAGACCATTCAACTGTGATTTAAATCGGTCACCATTGCGGCACCATCACAGCGAGCAAGGCGCAAGACGTACCCGGTGCTGCGACTTGTTGTTGCAAAGCTGCTTCATCCGGCGCTTCAGCCATTACAGCGGCCATGCCGCTAGACAATAAGGTCAGTTCTTAGGGTCATAACGGCCTAGCTTCGGTCGACATACTGGTTGAGGTGCCAGTCGATGTGACTACATACGAACCCGTCGGCTCCCAGCATCGTTGCACACGGAGCGAGGAATTCCACTCACCAGTGGATGAACCAAGGACCTGGGTTGTCCGTGACAAAACGGATAGTCACGTTGTCAGCTTCATCCTCCCCTATGGACACAACATCCCGCCGGACAGGGTCTATGAAATTCGACAAGTTACTGCCTGCGACTCTCACGACGTCAAACGCATGCTGAAAAAGGTTCAGCCAAGGCTCCTCCTCGAAAATGGACTACACACGCCATGTAGATGGATAGGGTGCTGAGAAACTTGTCAGTGTGAACTGATGTGTACAAACGTGGTACTAACTGGAGGATGAGGAGCCGTCAGGGGTTTCGGGAAGTTTATTTCTATGACTTTGTTGGAAGGAAGCACATACACACTTCCACTCGGCAGCAGTTGAGAAGGGTGCATTGCTCCACTGAGAATCTGGAGAAGGACAGGGACGGGCGGGCTGATGTAGGGCACGTCATTGATTGTGAACCAACCGGTCGAGTTGATCCCCGTGGAGAACTGAATGTTCACATCCGCCCCCCCAATTTCGCTCACTCCCGGAGCACCTGGATTAACGAGCGGGTGGAGATTCCCCTCATCAAACGCGAGTTCGTACGGGCCAGCATCCGAGATGGGATCTTGGTCTGGTGCCCCTTCATACCGTAGAATGGCCATGTTTTGACCCCCATCGAAAGTGATGTTATGGGCTACATTGGGTAGAGCACGGACCCAATAATTACCAATGGGCTTGTCTGCTACAACGACCACAGAGTATCGTTGACCGGCATGAATGGGGATTGAGTCGACGTCGACCGGTAACACCTCGTTCCCATCTACCTCGATAATGGTCATGCGGTGGCCATCGATCGTGAAGTTGAAAAATGGTGCACAAGAAGTGGAAAGCACCCGAAAGCGATATCGTAGTCCTTGCTTAACTTTGATGGCCGAGAGCGAAGTGGCCGGACCACCAGAATAACGACCACGACCATTGATCAAAGTCGCATTTGACTGCACTCCGGAGAAACGGGTTCCGAGATAGGCGGAAGGTAGGTGATACCTGAATATGATCAGCCGGAGCATGTCGTACATCATGATGTGTTTACCAGTCTGCGAGCGTGATGATTGTATTCTCTGTTTGCGTTTGTAAGTCAGCATATTGGTAAAATGATTGTAGCTCACCGTCGTCAACGTCGTACAATTCTGCTAGCGGGTCCCCGGGATCGTAAATAACCAGTGATCCGCGTAGTCCATCACAGTATTGTGTTGAATAATGTGAGTGATACCAGTATGTTCCGGTCTGACCGGTAATGTTCAAGCGATATTCAAACGCTTCGTTCTGACGAAGCGGACACTGAGTGACCCCGGAAGTACCGTCAGCCCAGTTGGACTTGTGCTGAAGGATTCCGTGCCAATGCTTTAGAAAGCCCCGTGTGAGAGAGTAATGAGAATGGACAAATAATTGCTTACGACGCTAGTCTCCAAGGATGTGTTTAGGTCCGTGAGTCTGTTAGAAACCTGAACGATAAGCTCTTCGCCCTAAAATGTCAGTTAATACGACGATCGATTCACCAGCGTAATCGTTTTACCTTGTTGGCTTTAATAAGAGGCGCAGGGAACTGATCATTAACAACAATGGCTCTGAAAAACGTTTAGGATTCAACAGCAAGGGACAGGACATATCCACTCACGTTCGATTGTACCCGTCCGGTGCAATAGGTCTATTTGCGATCACCAGTTTGTGTGCATTCTCAGCAACGGTGGGCTGAGGTGCTAGAGATGCTGTGCCAGAAGGTTTGCACGCATTAGAAACGGAAAAGAGTGCGGACAAGAGGGTATATAGGAATAGCATCTCGAGTTCCACAGGAGGACTGAGATGAACTTGCTACAATCCTCGACATCTGCGTTCCTCTTTTATACTCGCGCTCGACTGCAGGTGCCTGCGGCAGTAAAATTTGTCGATTTTTTCCGTCGCTAATGTCGTACATCACGGTTGTAACGCAGGTAGAAGTGTTTGGATGATGGTCTCGACCTGTCTCAACGTTGGAACCATTGCTTAATTCGGATTTTGCGACTCATGTTTCACGAGATTGTGGTGACTCTGAAGAGTCGGAATGGTAAAAGTGGGCAAAAACCCATCTGTCGAGCAGCTGAAATGAACGCTTGAGCAGCCGAGAGTTTGACGGCTTTATGGTACGGATCTCAGCCTCCGGATTGGTGGAAACACAACGAAACCTGACCTAATCCTTGTTTGGAGTGACTGAGTCGCTCCTTGAGCACCTTGGTTTTACAGATTGGCTAGTACCTGTGACTAGATAGCGTGCGCGATCAGCATCAAGAGGTTCGAATCCTTGCATACAACGAACCGGGGAGTTGATCACCAAGTCCAATTCGGATCAGATCATACAAGCCACGTAATGGTTTGGAATTGCCCGGCCGGAGATTCCCGATGGAAACTCTGGCGGTTTCACCTTATGATGCCACCCACCCGCATGGTCGATTAAATACGTCCTCAAGTTTATCGCTTGTGTGAGCCCCTTGAAGCATCCGTTCAGAATGGCGCATAAAACTCTGTCCCGGCTTCAATGCTAGTACAATTTTGTGATACTTACCAGCAAATTGATTTGCCCTCAAAGGCGAGTGGCTCTTTTATCGGTTCGCAGGGTTGCAGTACGAGTTCGCCGTTAGGTTGATGTATCATTAAGCTAGATATCACCATCCATGCCAACCATCAGCCGTTGAAGCACCGTGCTGCCAGTCGACCGATGAGGGTTTGAGGCATTATTGCATCTGCGTCCGTGTATCAGTGTATCAGGCCATCGAGGCTGTCGAGTCCGACTCTGACTTGAAGGAACGCTAAGTGCTTAGCCACCTTGTTATCGACGGAGCTTTGACAGAATTGCGCCCACTTTCGATGTCCTCCCCGTCGCCTCGAGCGCGAGTGCTAACATCAACATCTACTTCGCTGAAACGTTGGCCTTTTAGGTTCTGCATTTCGATGGTGCCAACCTTGCCACCATCACCAAGAAGTAAATAACTGAATTGTGGATGGGGTCCGCATGCGACCTGGCACCAGGACTCAACTCTGCCGCGGCATCCTAAACTCCTTTATATCCAAGATCTTCTGCAAAAATTGCCGCCGCCTTCTCTCCGATCAGCAACGCAGTCGAATACGTGTTCTAGACAAGAACAACAAGTTGTCAGAGAGCTCGAAATGAACCACGAAGCTGTGAGTATGCGACGTACGTTTCCAACGTTAGAAGGGCATATGGATAGGTCTAGCAGGTGCATGACCAAGGCACAGGGAGATAGCCTGGTGTAGGTACGTACCAGCAACCTTGAGACCTTCCACTCCATATACATTCAGCCGGGCATCAACCACACCACCTTGATCGCGGGGTTTCATTGCACATGTCCCAAGCTAGATAAACAGGTCTATCAACGACATTCAGAGATAGAATCAACAAGGGAACTGACCGGGTGCAAGGCCGATATGGCTATACGGTGAGCAGAAACGTGCTTAGTGGATGTATCAGGGAGACACAACAAACGTGGCTCACTCGTGTTGCGGTGGAACCTCACGATCGCCTCATCGTCCATACTCGAATATACGATATCTGGCGCATCCATGGAGACAGGAACGTCCGTTTCTTTGCATGCTGCGGGACTGCCGGAGGGAAACTTGGGATGAAAGTCAGCCACCTCGCCTCGATATGCGGGCATACGCCTGATAAGCTCGCGTGTGAATTTGTACCACAAAGTCAACTGCGCAATATCGCCCTCACTAACGACGCATGAGTGAGGGCAAGATGCGGCATAAATGGGGAACATACCTAGCGAAAAAATTAGGATCAAAGTCCAGGGGGGCATATAAATCTTCCCTGGACGAGATATGGACACTACCGATTGAATCCGGGTACATCTTATAACACAGAAGACACGTGAGGGGGAAACAGAGCAGAGTCCAGTGGTGTCCTTACAACATAGTAGAGTGAGGACAGGACTTTCCGAGCAGGTGGCAGTGAGGGACGCAATGGAAAGCTAGCGAAGGAGCATCAGAGATAGCTGGTGCACAATCCATGGTGCAAATCTAACCTACCCGGCAAATAGAAGAAGAACAGACATGGGCTTGTCAGAATTGGGCTTGAAGAACGTTTCCCACCTCCGCTGCAACGCAGGATCAGCGGATGCTAGCTGGTCGTCAGTTGGGCGCAGTTTCGCAAGGATTGCAATGCCGCTAAAAAGTAAATACTTCAGTAAACTGACGGAAACAGTGATGTATACCAACGAACCTGTGAGCGATTTTTCCTGTCCCATTCTCCCCCCATTCTTTCAGTTGAGCTGAGACAATGTTAGTATCCCATAGAATTTTATGTAGTTCGCTGACCATCCCTTGCACCTGAACCGTGCCAGACATCGTCCATCACTTCGGTCTCGTCAGACGCATAGAACAACGGATAGGCTCCGAGGTGGTCTGTTTTAATAGTTATCTTTTGAGACGGAAATATTACAACGTGCCGGACTTACCGAGATAATTTTCACCAACGCCGGGCAAATCGACCTGGACAAAGACGTTGTGCTTTTTAAGCACAGACCGGGCACCAATACCTGACCTCTCTAAAATTGCAGGCGAACCAAATGCGCCAGCGGAAACGACCACCAGTTTGTTCGCTTTGGCTATAGCGAGCTCGCTACTCGCCGCTCCAGATGCTTTCTCATCCGACATATACTCGACACCGACAGCACATCCGTTTCTACCTTCAGATTCAGCTGATGGATATATGACGCTCTCAGTTGAACGCACTCTACAATGACGCGTTTGACGCGTTTCCCGACCATAATAGTCAAATTTGGATTGTCCCTGTGTGGATATAAATATCGAGATGCAGCATCAGAGCGTCTTCCGGTAATGGGGTCGATGTAACTGGTTCGCTGATGATTAGCCGGCAAGGCGGGCTTGTCTCCGATAAACACCCACTGATAAGCTGGCTATTGTGAACAAACTGGTCAATTGACCTGTTTATGAAGTATTTAAACGCTTACGCCATACGCATTTGAGGTGAAGAAGTCATTGCTGTCGTCCACGTGTGGACGTTCCGGATCATACACCCTCGCCACGTTCAAGAATTGGTTACCAACGCCAAAGTGAAACCCACCAGCGGATACTTGGATTGGTCCCGAGTACCCGTGTGTGGCCGATCGATTAGATATAGGATTGAAAGTTTCTAGCTATGTGAACATGGCTGATTATTGAGAGTTCGTACATCTCGAAGTGCTCACCTTTCTAATGAAAGGAAGGAGTTCGTTGAAACTCCATCCTTCGTTACCAAATGCGGCCCAATCATCATAATCCGAGGCAGCGCCGCGCACATACAACATAACTATATTCACGACAAAGGTACCAGCATAATTTATAGGTCATGACGAATGGATGAAAAAAAGTGACGGCCTTGTTGTTTACGACTCACAATTGATAGCGGAGCCACCGCCAACACCCTGACCGCATGAAACGACGGCACTCCGTCCATTGAAATGTGCACTCTGCTTGCCAATATAATGGGCGCTAGTTGTGCTGTCGGGTGCGAGGTTTTCAGCGTAACGACACGGTTGGACATGGCGAGGAACCTCGCAAGAGTGTTGGCCACTCTCGAGGACGAGGATCTTCAACAAGGGGTCCATGGAAGCTAACCGGCCAGCAACCACACACGCAGTGGTCCCGCCTGTCGCTCAATGAGTGATAGAAATCCTAACCGCTGGAAACGCTCACCGCCCGCAAAGATCACGTCGAATACTTGGCACATACGCCGCGTAGTTTGAGGTACAAATAGTCCGAAGGAGGAGACGCACACAACTACAGACCGTTGCTGGTGAGCCTCTGAAGCAGTTTATGTACATTTGGCCCACGAAAAGAAGGTCCCATCATTTACTGATTTGTACATGAAAGCCGTCTCCGTCCCGGAAAAAAATTTAACTGCAAGGCATTTGCTAGTATTTGCGCCAGATAAGGCGCACATAATCACCGAACTCGACTGCCAGGTAGTTAGGGAATGATCACGCGACAAACCAAGGTACCGGAAACACGACCATGCTGGGACGCGTATGGAATGAATAGTGACATTAAACGCGTGAGTTCGGTGTGCGGACTCAGACGAGGGCTAGGCGAATGAGCAGCGTTCCAGGTTGTGCCATATGCACTTGAGGGTACAGGGCGAACGACCCGCGGGCACTGAGTACTGAATGCTGGGTACCACTTGAAGTGAAGTTAAGCGGATGGTAAGATTGACGAAAGCGACAGCTGTGTTGACTCATTGACAGGAGCAAACAAGATCACGAGTACTTCGTTGACCAACTACATAATAAGACAGCGTCCGTTGTTGAGAGAGATCGTGATACAGGCTTCGTGGATACCACTAACGAAACATTCGTTCAGAGATAACGCACGGCGGCGGATCATTGAAACCCGCTTTACATTCGACTTCTTCACATTATCCATTTACTGCGCCGTTTGAGCCGTCACAGTCGACCAAAACCTGTAGATACATCAAGTAGAACACATCCGTCACGTTCCGACATCAGCATCGTTTACCCTTGATAACAAAGGTCGGACGTACGCGCATCGCCGGAGCAAGCTCGGGTCGGTTTGGATGGGGACAACGACCGGTGCGCCTGCCTCCGTACGATTGAATAACATCTCTGTCTTGCCGACGGCATACTTGTTCCAGTTAGGCGTGATGTCCGTCGCATCAATTTTAATGTTCACGTCGTAATACTTGGCGACGGACATGAACGAGTGAGAGAAGGCAGTGATAAATTCGGTATTGTTGTACGCAGGGGGCTGGTTTGGGCTAGGATCCCATGATCGTTACGATCGCGTCAAGAGAGGAAGGGGCACGGCGTACTTGTAAAAATAGTAAGGAATATCAATACCATGAAGGGCGGGTGGGACAGCAAAGAGCCCCTGGGACAGCCATATCAAGTAAATGGTTGGTATAATGATTAAAAGACCTACCTTCCACGAACGACCAGCGAACGGCACGAGAAGGTAATATGTCGGGCACACGAAAATAGCTATAGTTAAATTGGCATCCAAGTTATTGACGGATTCAAGGTTCTGTGACTCACAATCGCCCATTACCATCATGGCCTGCTCAACTGGAGTCCCATAATCCTGATATGTGTATGCGGCTTCCTGGACCTGGGAGGGCGTCATGTAGGGGAACAGAAGAGAGATGTAATCCATGGTTGTCAACGTCTCGTTCGCGTTGACAAAAGCGTTCCCTTCGTTCTGATTGGTAAAAGCAAGCAGAACTTGCTTTGAGAACATCAGATGGAGGCGGATCGTATGAGGTAAGACCAGTCACGTACTCCATTCACCTGACCTTTAGAAAGTGTGACAGTCGGACGCTCGACAATGTAGCTACCGTCGACGACGGGAACAAATATGTATGTGCCATAGAAAGCAGAGGCAGTAAGGTCGTAATTCGCAGTCTCAAGAATGCTTGCGTTGACTAGCTGGAGACACGTGAATGTGTCGGCATGCGATGCACATCTACACTGAAGCGGTTACTACGCGGTCGTGATACATCCTAGGTGATATAACATCTTACCTGGTCATATCAACTACTTTGTTGTACAGGAACTAATTTCGATCAGTTCACAAATCTCCAGACAGAACGAAAACTACAAAACGCACCTCGGGTGCTTCATCATTGTAGTGATACTGTGAAGGCAAGAACAGTGAACTGGTGATCACCGCATGAAACAATGGAGGCTGTGTATTACCACCATTGGCGATGATATGTTGTAGGACTGAACCACCGCCAGCGGAATCACCCCAGATGGTGACATGGTCCTTGTCCCCACCGAACAATCCAATCTACATGGACAAACCAGTGAGTACACATGAGCATATGAATCTATCATACATGTTGATGAACCCATTGCAGCGCGAAATTTTGGTCAACTAGTAGTGTTGTCATGTGTCATGAACTGGCTCCAGGTCAAATGCGTTGATGTTTGCTTACGGAGGCCTGCGTTCAGGGTGCCATTAGCTTTGACCTCGTTTCCAGACAAGAAACCTATCGAAAAGATCAGGTGCTATAACGAGGAGGGAGGTCCAGAGTCAGAGGGCATACCGAATGCACCGAGGCGATATTGAATGACAACGACAACGACAGTGCCAAGAGAATCAGCGACAAGTTCTGAACCGTCGTACAGGGCGGCACTTCCAGATTGGTAGCTGAAATCAAAATGAGATACGTTCCCTGGTGAAGTTCAATGGTAGATGTATCCTCCACCATGAATCCATACTAGCACGGGGAGCTTACTAGTGACTGATCCCACAGACATCGATCCGGGGACGTATACGCTACGATAGCAGATTTCAAGCATGAGAGTGTACTGTAGGTTCCGACTTACTTGAGGAAAAGGCAATCCTCGGAAGCAGCCACGGTGCTCTGTCGTTTTTCATGTGTATGTGATGCCACTCCGCCAGTCGTATTGGTACCGGATCCTGCTTGATAACATTGGTTGGGATTTTGCGTTGCAGGTTGTACACCAGGTTCTGAGGCCGGTGGTACTGGCGCTTTAAACCTCAAAGTTCCTGTATGCGAAATTAGAACACAACTGTGTATCATAATCGAGCCCAAGCACATCTACTCACCGACAGGTGGAGCCGCATAGCGAATCCCCAAGAAGTTAGTGGTGTTTGCTTGTGCATCAAAGTATCCTTGATACTTTGCATAACCAAGATCCACGACCGGTGTTGAGGTGTCCAAATTAGCAGCAAGGCCACAGACTATCACGGCAAAAGTTGGGAATAGCAGATAATTGAGCATAAGCATACTGGATGCCTGGTGTGCGGGATGAGAAACGATGGGGTTCGGCCCTCCAAGAATGATGATACTTAAGGCATTTTCTCGGCGCTCGATACGTACTGGAAGCATGTATTTTTGGTTAGTTCGGGTTTGTATTACGAACATTCCTTATAAAGTCTGATAGCAAGTAGTTTCGGGTTCTTGTCAAACAGCCTTCAAAGCACCGTTAAGGTTAAGTGTTGACGTTGCTCGTCCGATTTGCCGATGGCCTAGTAGGTATCGATCGTGGTTGTGGGCGATAATGGTGTATGCGACTAGATCTGCAGTAGCAATTGGTCTCGTCATAGCGATGCGTGTCCTACAAGCAGCCGGGTGAGTGTACCTTCTTGTTTCGCCGATCGGTGACTCGATATGTTTTCTCAGCTCAAGTGCTGTCATGGCCATTGCTGCTGCCACACTTGCTGATATATATGAACCCCATGAACGGGGAACGAAAATGGGGATTTACTATTCTGCACCACTTCTTGGCGCCTCTGTTGGCCCTTTTCTCGGCAGGGTCCTTGCGCAAGCATTTAGTTGGCGTGCCGTTTTCTACTTTGTACTCATCGCTGGTGGTATTGTTTGGATATCCCTGTTCGTTTTCTTCAAGGACACGTTTCGGAAAGAGAGGAGTCTCTTATGCAGAAGCATTTTCCAAAGGTGTTCGGAGCAACATCAGTCATCCCCAGCTGTCCCGACTCAGACTGGCCACATGCGGTCCCCCACGGTACAACAGATGCCGA
>JBBPUG010001012.1:0-12883 GCA_038094535.1 Tubosaeta aff. alveolata | reverse complement strand
TACTGGATGTATGGCTTGGATGAACACATGCCAATGAGGCCTTCTACATACCCTTTGACATATTAGCAGCTTATAAAAGCAGAATCCAATCCTAGGATGATATTATGATACACTCTCCTTCTGACATATCTATTTATAGTGCTTTCCCAGCGGTTCTGGCTGTAATCAAACCATGTCCGACTTGCTTTAGGATGCCTTAGGTACCATTCCATGAGTATTTAATGTACCCAGAGTGCTATGCCCAAATTCATGTTTTACTGCACTATGTGCTGGAGATTGGATGAATGTGAAACATAACATTATAGAGGCTGGGTGGCATGTATATCTATCTTAGGTTCCCTTACTGGAATACCCAGGCCACTGTGGAGGGTGATATTCAAGCAATGAATGTCTGGGATTGTGGGAAGAAAGCAAAGTTATAGTACAACACTCTGGGTACATTAAATACTCATGGAATGGTACCTAAGGCATCCTAAGGCAAGTTAGACATGGTTTGATTACAGCCAGAACTGCTAGGAAAGCACCATAAATAGATATGTCAAAAGGAAAGAGTATCATAATATCATCCTAGGATTGGATTCTGCTTTTATAAGCTGCTAATATGTCAAAGGGTATGTAGAAGGCCTCATTGGCATGTGTTCATCCAAGCCATACATCCAGTAGATCAAAAATGCGAACATGTTTTGTATTTCACCCCTGTGTACATGTCATACCTCATATTAATTAGGTGCTCTAAATAGCTCTCAGATGAAGTTGCCCATGTATATATATGTTGTCTGTGTATGGTAAAAAGGTACAGGACTAATGGAGCATGTGTGGTGAAGCAGAAACATAGCTATTCAAAGTCTCCTAAGTTTGTGTACCATTTCCCACACTTTTGGTATGTTTGTATCACTGCTCCCTGCTTCCACACTCATTGGGGACAGATATACATGTAATCCATTGGTTTAGATAGTTTCCCTGACCATATATTCTATTTATCATTTTATATGTTTCTATTGATCCAAAAATGAAAAATGCACTCTAGGAGTATTCTGTGGAGGGCTAGGAGATGTCTGAGACAGTGGAACTAAGGGGTGTACATTGTGGATACACATGAATACAATATCAGAGCAACACAACTATTATTAAAGCAGAAATAAGCCAGAAAGGGGTCAGGAGAAGAATGTGTCATAGCTTCCCAACCTTTCAAGTTGTGAACCTTGGCTGTTTATATGTTGTACACATATAGAGAGAGTATATGGGAGTGTGCCTGACAATATATACAGAATGTCAAAAATGCATTTATGTTTTTCAGTTTTAACATTATGTCACTTCCTGCCATTAAGGGCATGCTAGTACATTAGATAAGCATTTCCAATACTCATTTATGTTATGTACACCATATATCTACAGTAGGACCCCAAGGATAGCCAGGGGAAGGCTCATAACAAAGACAAAACATATGTCAAGGAAGGATTCCCATTTGGGAATGATGGAAAAGAAATGGGGAAATGGTGCCTGCTTCTTGGCATTGCCCCTGGTAATGTCACTGCTTAAAATCCGCCTACATAATCGCTTCCAAGCAGCTGTGTTGTGTACTGGATACTAATCAGCTTAAGGATATATCCTACTCTATCAACATGGATATATCAGATATGATAGTTTATCTACTTGGATGTATCAATCCTTGTGTGATAATCATCACATTTAGATACATCAAAATGGCTATATGGCCTGCCTGTTCTTACTTGACACCAGTGCTTGCTTTAATGCCCACTGTCATTACTAAGAGAGAGTTGAGAGCCCAGCAATGAGAAAATACCTATTCTAATCTCAGGAAAGCCTAAGCCAAAGCACTTCAAACTATATATAGACTACATCCAGAAATCTACGTTTCTGTTAATGTGTCTAAATTGGTCTAAGTATCTAAATTTAGGTGATTTAGACAAGAATAGCTGGTTAGGCTGTTCAGATTCTCAACTGTGCTTTCTATCTTTGTGTCATATCCTGTATTTTGCACTGAGTGCAACTCCAGACCTCCAACGTTTCAACCCCTTCAAACTTTGGTGTGATCTCTACTGTTTCACATCACCTGACTATCGGACCATGTGACACTTCTATATTTGTTCTCTATTGTTCTACTCCTTTCTAGATTAGTCATGTTTATCTTACTAATCCCTCTGTATGCCGTTCCAGTTACTTTTATAGCTGGCATACAGCTCTGGCATATGTTTCTCCAACCTCCGTCTTACTCATCTCCTGACAACTTCTCAACTCCTTCTCCCTCCAACCATCTGATCTCTGAGGACACGAGTGCAAGGGAGTGACACATATGTCCTACTCCAAGGTCCTTGCCCAACTCCGTCATTGTGTGTAACTCTGACCCTTGGACTAGTCTGGAGGAACTGGATTCAACAGTATATTTGAACTCATACTTGTACTTGCTCTCTGTCATGACTTGCTCAAGGATTCAACAGCAAGAACACCTAGAGTCTATCTTTGGCCCTTCTCACACTATCCCTGAAGACTTCATCAGTCTCGCAGCATGCATAAACACTTCATCTATCTCCACTGCAGCTTGCCACATCCAACCCTACAGCCCCTGGGAATCTCCACTCACTCCGTTATCTGAAACTGCGCACAAGACTCAGATTCATGAACTCCAAGACAACCTGAGTTCGGTGGCAATGGTCCTGACAGTCCTGACCCTGCTAACCCAGGAGATGGTAATGGAGATGATACTCTGTCTTCCCCATCTTCAAATGAAGGCAATTAATTCCATGGCATCAGAGGCAACAAGCCTCCAAACAAAGTACCCTTGGCTTTCAAGCCATTCACTCAACTTGCCAATGCTATCCATGACATGACACCTCAGACACTCCAACAAAAATCCTCCAACACTCCTAAAACCAAAGTCCAAGAACCCAACTCGTTTGATGGAACAGACCCAAAGAAACTCTGTCAGTTTGTAGTTCAGTGTGAGCTGAACTTTCAAGTGAATCCCAAGTTCTTCCACAATGATAGGTCTAAAGTCACGTTCACACAATCGTATCTTAAGAGTGTTGCCCTTGAATACTTCGAACCAGACTTAGTCGGACATCAGCTTGTAGCACTCCATCCACTCTGGATGGACAGATGGGACACATTCCTCTTTAAACTCCAGGCCAACTTTGGCCCTCATGATCCTATCGCAGAAGCAAAGGCTTAGCTCAAGCAACTCCACATGAAGGACTCCGACAGGATCTTCAAGTATGTCGTCCACTGGAACAGACTGGTGAGCCAAGTCCAGGAATGGGGTCCCAGTGCACTCTGCTGGAGTTTCTATGTTGGACTCCCTGATCGCATTAAGAACAAGTTGTCTCAACTTGGGAAGCTAAGCAACATCTACGATCTTCAAAACCTTGTGCAACAAATTGACCAATGTTATTAGGAGTGCAAGGAAGAGATCTCTCACTCGAACAGGAGATCCAACTCAGGGTCCAATAACAATAATAACTCCAAATCATCCTCATCCTCCTCCACAACTCTGTCCTCTTCTGACAACTCCAAGAATGACAAGTCCAAGGCTCCTATAAAGGATTCCAAGGACTCAAAGGCTAGAAGTAGTTTCAACTCCAGCTCTTCTCCATTGTCCTCCTCCACCAAACCTGACCTCTCGTCAAAGCTAGGCAAAGATGGCAAGCTTATGCCCGCTGAGTGAAAGCGTTGCTTTGACAACAAGCTCTGCATGTTCTGTGGCCAAGGTGGACATATGGCTAAAGAATGTACGAAGTCCACATCCTGGGCTTCTAAGGCTCACACAGTTACGACCACAACTTCAGAAGCTAAACCAGAGGCCTCTCCTTTGAAGGCGAAAAAATAGTCTGCAGCCTCAACAACTTCACACAGATTCAAGGTTGCATTGACTCTGCCTGTGCAATTAAGGAGGTCCATCTCAACACATCCACTCTTTTAGACCCCAAATCCCTCATGCCACCAGTCTCTATTCCATCATATGATATTCCAACATTCTCTGCACTTGTAGACTCTGAATCCTCTGATTGTTTTATAGATAAATCTTTTATTAATGATCATGGACTTTCACCTTACTCCATACCTCTACTCCAACTCCGGCTATTTGATGGAACATCCAACACTTCTATTACTCAAGCTATTGACCTCTCTATCCGATTTGAATCTGGTGATATCACTCCAACAACATTTTATGTCACTTCACTGGATGGTTCCTGTTCCCTTGTTCTAGGATACAACTGGCTTGCCCACTACAATCCATTGATTGACTGGGTATCAAGCAGTATCTCATTCCATACACCTGAATAGACCATGCCTGCTTTGAGCTCGACTCTGCAACCTACAGACTTACATCCTTTAGTTACTCCAACATCACCTGATCTCCCCCATCACAAAGCTCCTCACATTGCACTCATTGGTGCTCCTGTGTTCACGATTGCTTGTTGCCTTGAGGGCTCTGTGCAGTTTAGCCTGCAACTCCACCATGAGGAAACCAAACTCCGTGCTTCTTCTACTCCCAAACAGGTGGACCTGTTCAGAGTTCCATCAGACTATCATGATTTCACTGATGTGTTCAGTAAGACGTGAGCTTCTAAGCTTGTGCCTCATCATAAATGTAATTTGAAGATTAATCTTGAAGAAGGTACATCTCCTTCTCTAGATACCACATACTCCCTCTCTGCTTCTGAACTTGAGTCACTCCGGACATTCCTGGACAAACACCTAGCCAATGGTTTCATCTGACCTTCCTCCTCCACTCACACAGCTCTGGTCCTATTTGTCTACAAGAAGGATGGTTTACTCCATCTTTGCATTGACTTCAGAGGACTCAACAAAATTATGAAGAAAGACCGTTACCCACTTCTGATCTCCTTGATGCTTCAAGCCATGCCAAAATTTACTCCAAGATTGATCTCTGACATGTGTACCATTTGGTCCACATCGCTGAGGGTGATGAATGGAAAACATCATTCCATACGCACTATGGATCATATGAGTGGCTTGTGATGCCTTTCGGACTTATAAATTCTCCTGCAGCATTCCAGCAGTTTGTGAATACTATCTTTGCTGATTTGTTAGATGTTTGCATTATTGTTTATCTCGATGACATCCTCATCTACTCCTTGGATATGGCCTCTCAAAAGGAACATGTCCATGAGGTACTCTGTTGACTCTGCAAACATGGACTATTTGTGAAACCTGAAAAGTGCGAATTCCATACCAACTCCACTGAGTATCTCAGATACCAGTTATCTCCAGCCAGACTTACTATGTCCGCCAAGAAAGTCAAGGCCATTCAGGATTGGCCTGAGCCTTAAAAGGTTAAGGACATCCAATCCTTCCTTGGATTCGCTAATTTCTACTGCCATTTCATCCATAATTACTCTGACATTGTTGTTCCTTTAACCTGTCTTACTCGCAAAGGAACTCTGTGGCACTTCTCTGATGACTGCTGGACTTCATTCCAAAAGTTGAAGGACACCTTCACATCTGCTCTGATCCTTACTCATTGGATCCCTAATGCTCTCATATTTGTAAAAACTGATGCCTCTGACTATGCCATCGCTGGCATCCTCTTCATCTGATGTCTGGATGAGGAAATCTAGCCTGTTAGCTTCTACTCCAGGACACTCCACTCTCAACTACGACATGCATGACAAGGAATTGCTTGCTATCCATGAGGCTTTCCTCCAATGGCAGCATTATCTCGAAGGCTCTGCAACTCTGGTTGATGTCATCACCAATCACAAAAATCTCGAATATTTTGCCACATCCAAACTCCTGACATGCTGGCAAGCCCGGTGGTCGGAGTTCCTTTCACAGTTTAATATGATCATTCATTTCCATCCTAGGCGCCTTGGTGCGAAACCTAATGCCCTCACTAGATGCTGGGACGTCTATCTCAAAAAGGGGGATAGGGACTACGCTCACATCAATCCGCACAACTTCTGACCAGTCTTTACTTAGGAGCAACTTGTGTTATCCCTTAAAGCAACATATCTAGCAACTTCAGTACTCCATGCTAGCTCCATGTTCAACTTAGAGTCGCTCCACAATACCATCTTATCCGCCCTTCCTTCTAATCCTTTTGCATCTATACATCTATCTGACTCCTCTGATTCCCATTGGTCAGTTGATTCTAATGGTTTCTTATGTCTGGACAATCGTATCTATGTCCCAGACTCTGATGATCTCCACCTCTGCGTACTCCAGTACAAACATGATCATCCAATCTCTAGTCACTTTGGGCAAAATTGCACTCTAAAGTTAATCCGGAGAGAGTATACTTGGCCAGGCATTCAAACATTCATCAAAGAATATGTCTCCTCCTGCACTGCCTGTGCTCAAGCCAAAGTACCAAGACATAAACCATATGGACCCCTGAAACAACTCCCCATTCCTGAGAACCCCTGGAACTCCATCTCCATGGACTTCATAGAACAACTCCCCACATCCTCTGGTCACACCACAATCCTAGTTGTCATTGATCGTCTAACCAAGCAATCCATATTCATTCTGACAGACAATAAGGTGACTTTGTCAGAGTCAGCAAAGTTGTTCCTACTTCATGTGTTTTCTAAGCACGAAGTTCCATCCCACATCACCTCCGATTGAGGAACCGAATTTGTGTCTCTTTTCTTCCACTTGTTAGGAAAAGCCCTTGATATCCAACTCCACTTCACCTTCTGTTATCATCCAGAAGGAGATGGTCAAACTGAGCACATGAACCAGACCCTTGAACAGTACTTGTAAATCTACTGCAACTACCAACAAGACAACTGGTCCGAACTCCTTCCACTAGTGGAGTTCGTATACAACAATGCTTCGAATATGACTACTGGCCTATCTCCATTCTTCGCTAACAAGGGTTACAATCCAAACATCTCCATACATCTAGAGAAAGACCTCACCTCCACACGAGCAAGAGAGTATGCAATCAACCTTGACTTCCTCCATCAATATCTCCATGAAGAAATAGCTGCCATACAAGTCTGTTACCAAGGTCCTGTAGATGCTAAACGAACTCCGGCACTGGACTTCAAAGTTGGTGATCTGGTTTTCATCAAGGCAAAGTATTTCTGCTCTACACGACCATCCAAGAAGCTATCAGAAAAGAACCTTGGACCATACCCAATCATTGCACAAGCCAGCACGCACTCCTTCACACTCCGCCTTCCTGACTCCATGAAAGCCATACATCTGGTTTTCCATATATCCCAATTAGAACCATTCATTCCCAACACAATTCTAAACCGGACACAAACTCCACCACCTCTGGTAGACATCAAAGGTGAACTAGAATATGAAATAGCAGAGATATTGGATTTCAAGATAGATTGAAGAAGACATAATTGCAAGATCCTATATTTGGTTCGTTGGTCCAGCTATGAAGGCACTGACAAAGAGACTTCCTGGTTACTGGCCACAGAACTCATGCACGCATCAGAGCTTGTCCAGAAGTTCCATTTCTGGTACCCAGACATGCTCAGTCCTTACTCTGCATAACTCTGTCACAACCAAATCTAATGACATTGCATACGAAACAAACACGAACTATCTACTCCTCCTCCTCATCTCTGTCCTCATCCGAGGATGAATACAATCCAACCTCCACCACCTCCCTCTGCTTCCCCTTTCCCTTCTTCTCCTCCTTCCTTCCACAAACCTCCTCCTCCTTCAAGTTCACCAACTGTGTCATAAGGGTGTTCTGCCTCTATACATCCCTCTGGAGGGTGTCAATTGCTGCTGAAATGTCAAGTAGCACCTGCACCATGAGTGGGTACTCCTCCTCCTCTGCACTTGCAGCACTCTCTGTAACCCTCACCTTCTTTCAGCTCAGTCCTTCCTTGACCTCCTCTGGGCTCCACTTCCTCTGCCTTCTCTCTAGTTTGCCCTCTCCCGGTTGTCCGCACCTCATCTTCGCCTATTGGCAGGCCATGCATGACAAGGACTTACCAGGTCCGATCTCACACTCCAGCCTGTACTCTGTACACCTGTGGCATTCAGGCAGGGGCACCCATATCCCCAGATGGCCCTTGCCCAGGCACTGCTGTTGGGCGGTCACTTCCAATGCCTGTGAAAGTCAGCTAACAACAAAAGTTAGGAAATGGCCATGTACCCTTTTCTTGGCAGCCTCCTCTACCTTCCTTTGCACCTTTGCAGCCTCCTCTGCAGCCCTCCGCTTTATGACTTCCTCCACCGCCTTTCTGAACACCTCTGCTGCACCCTTCCATGCCTCCTCTGCCTTGTGCCATGCCTCTTCCTCAGCCTTTATCCTTACCTCTTCCTTGGCCTTCCTGCATGCCTCTTCTTCCTCCCATACCCTTGTCCTATGCTTGCGCTCCACGAACTTCACATCCACAACATTATCATTGTTATTTTCACACTTGACGAGCTCAGCATCACTCCAGTCCGTAATAGTATTGAGGTTGTGGGGGGTGAACATGGTGATGGTGATGGTAATGGTAATGGTTCAAGAGACACCTGTGGTGCACATCAGACTTTATACTAATGTTTTGGACTCTGCTCACCTTTGCATTGTTCTTGCTTAAGGCCTTCAGAGGTTCAGGTCTAAGAGGGGGATACTGTCATATCCTGTATTTCACACTAAGTGCAACTCCAGACCTCTGACATTCCAACCCCTTCAAACTCTGGTGCGATCTCTACCATTTCGCATTATCTGACTATCAGACCATGTGACACTACTATATTTGCTCTCTATTGTTCTACTCCTTTCTAGATTAGTCATGTTTATCTTAGTAATCCCTCTGTGTGCCATTCCAGTTACTTCTATAGCTGACACACAGCTCCAGCATATGTTTCTCTGACCTCTGTCTTACTCATCTTATATTCCGCCTTAGCAATCTGTAGTCATTGCTATATGGCCTCCATAGTATATAAACTGTACTTTACTTTGTACACACCTCAGTTTGAATATTAACTTAATCACCTCCTGACAACTCGGCTCCTTCTCCCTCCGACCATCTGATCTTTAAGGACACAAGTGCAAGAGAGTGACACATACGTCCTACTCCATGCTCCTTGCCCAACTCAGTCATCGCATGTAACTCCAACTCTCGGACTAGTCCAGAGGAACCAGATTCAACACTTTGCTATCAAGTCATCTATATAATCTTCTATACAGTTAAACGTCTAACTGTCTAATTTTAGACACATTTAGACAATGTAAACATTTAGATAGTTGATCAGATTATATAGTTAGTGCCCATCATTGGATTAACCATTTTATATATTTCTTCATTTAGAATATATTATCATTAGAATTTTAGATACTTTTAGATGCTATATTTGTTTGCTATTGTATATAGTATGTTTAGTGTAGTAGATATACTTAGACCAGTAGTTATAAGATGATTAGTAATCATAGATTTTAAGCCATATAGTAAATATATAATGATCTTATGTTAGACATCTAGATAATATTAGATAATCAACAGATTAGATGTGCAAATCTATTATATATTTTAAATTGCTGAGATAAAAAGCCTAGTGGATGTTATATTTTCATATGCTAGAATCAATTAGTTGATAAGTATGAGGATATTAGATGCATAGTTATCTACATTAATCATAAAATTAATCAGAATTCTAGAGTATTATAATTTTAAATACTTAAAACATTCAATCAGATGGTGAGCTTTGATGAAATCAGCATTGTAGATGCTTATTCTATGAATAAGAAGGACAAATAGATATTGTGCAGACCATGCCACACCTCATTGAAAATACATGTGTAAATGAAAATTAACTGCTCTCCCAACTCACACCATGTCTACACAACATCAAAAGTCTGATTGTCAAAAACAGCCAACTGTCAAGTCCTTGGGTGGGCAGTACAGGGCAAGAAGGGGGCCACAAAGGATTGTGAGTCAAAGACAAAGCCATATGACTCATAGACCCACTTATAGAAGCAGAGACGAGTTGCAATAAGTGAAGAACCTTCTGAAACAGAGTTAGACAAGGGTGAAGCCAAAGAATTATGCATACCTTCAGTAAAGCCCAGGCTGTGTCATGTTTTGGACATTGTTTCAAATTGTGATCAGTGGTCTTTGACCAAATTGAAGCTTTGAATGTGGAGAAAGACAATGAAGAGGTTGGAGTTTTCAAGCTTGATGATAAGGTTGTTGAGGTGGAGAGTGTCAGAACAAGGCTGAGTGAGGCACTGGGTGAGAGGCTGTTGAGTGACAATGACCTATCTGTGACTGTTCCTGATGAGCAGCCTATCAAGAAACAGCAGGAATCAGATCTTCTTACAATCTTCTCAGATATTTGTGTTTGGTTCTGCCATTCAGATGGCAAGACAGAGTCACTAATAGGAAGGTGGTGCAATGTTTGCAAGTAAGTATTGATATGAGGTAGAAGCAAACAACTACTTACACATTGCCAGGATAGATAAGGTCTATCTCAAGAAGTATAGGAAGAGAAAGGCCTTTCATGTCAGTTCAAACTCGTCCTGCTGTCAGCACATTCAGGGGCATTATGCACTGTATAAAGAATGATGCACAGAGTTGGGACTGGAGGAACATCACCCTGCTCTTCCATGTTAGATGGTAAGGGCACAGAATAAGCCAGCATAGCAAGCAAAAGGTGGTTAGCAAGAGTTGGACAGGATGCTGCAAAAGATCACATAGGCCAAAGAATTTTCATGGGAGGGTATACTGAAGGCAGTGGCAAAGTTTGTCATCTGTGATGATCAAGTGAGTATACACAGTACCAAGTGTTGGCAGCTGACTGTATGCAATACAGAACTTACTTATGGCTAGCCAAACTTCTTTCAAGAATTGTCTGGTTGCCATGCAGCCAAAGTCTATCCCACATGATCTACCACCCACTCACTACATGTCCATCTACATCCATAATGTGTACATCAAGTTCATGGGTAAGCTCAAGGAATAGATTCAGGTATTCTTCATTTTAGTTTGTGTTTTTTTTACTAATACATACTGTCTAGGCTTCAACCTCTGGTCTAGTCTCAACCATGACAGATCTCTGGTCTCTGAGCCAGATGAAGGCATTGTTTATGGAATTACAGCCCATTGGATTGAACACACATGCAAGGATCCACCAAAGTGGACCATCTCAACATCAGACTGGGAGCATGTCAATGATATATGAACAATCATCTCTAATGCCAACAATATTCAGCATCTTTTCTCATAGAATGAGCAACCAGGTCTTTGACATGCAATTCCTGCCTTTGAAGAGCTTCTCACTGAATGGGAGAAAAAGTGGGACTCACCAAAGTATCAACATTATGCAGATGCCCTTAACCATGCCATTCAGAAACTAAACAAATATTATACAAAGTTCAACAAATAACTAGCATATATTCTGGCTCTTGGTAATGTTTTTGTTCTCTCACACTTCATTCTGCTGACGAGCTATCTAGTACCACATCCATACTACAAGTTGACCTACATCAAAATGATGTAGAGAGATCTAGAAGAGCAGAGAAAAGAATGCAAGGCTGAGAATCCTAATGCCATAGACTGGCACAACAAGGCCTTATAGGTCATTGAAAAGACCATGGAGGAGTACTGGACTGACCAGTTTGACAATGGCAACAATAACAATGCTCCTGATGTCAGCATGCTGGCCAAAGGTAGTGGCAAGCACATACTTGAGTCAGAATATGATCATCACTGCTGCCAACTTCTTCAATGCAAGTCAATACACAATATAAGTGGTGTCAGGTGGAAGGAGGAGTTACTCTGTTACCTTGGTGACATGCCCATGGACATCTCAAAGGACACAGAAATTATTGTCTGGTGGGCAGTACATATGCTCACCATATTTTCTTTTGTATACTGACCATTCTCACTCAAATAGAACCATATGCATGAGTTTTCAACACTTGGTCAAATTGCAATGGACATTTGCACAATCCCAGCAACTTCAGTGCCTTGCAAATGACTTTTCTCTGCTGGTGCTGAAATTGCCACTGATCAGCATTCACATCTTGGTGCTGACAAATTTGAGCAACTACAAATACTCAAGCACTCTTTGCATAGCAAGATTGTTGATACTGCATTGATCAATGACTTTAAGTTTGATGAGTATCAGGAGTTTTTGATGAGGGATGAAGCTTCAGCTTGTTGTATTGGATGGTGACACCTCAGAGACAGTTATCGTATAGTTAAAGTATGTCATAGCTAGATTTTGATGGACCAGTCTATCAGGCAACTGGTTGCAACCAGTTGTGACTGGTTTTATAGTACAAGTGACAAGCAGCAACTGTTGTTGCACTACAGGCAGGCTGTTACGGTTCTTTTCTTTTCCTTTTTTAATGCACAATCTTCTCATTGTATCCTCTAATACTTTCTCTTCTCGTCGTTCATCACGACTCTCTTGAGGCTATCGATACTTTCTTCAGGCGATAACTCAGACCATTAATCCTCAGACTTATCCTTCCTTCTTCTGAGCGATATCCCAGACTGACGTCTCGTCCTCTCACCTTTCCCTTTCTGATGACTTCCTTGTGTTGTCATTTCCTTTCCAAGGTAGATGACTTGACTCCACAGTCTTTCCTTTTTGTCTTGTCTTATCTTGCTATCTCATTGGACGATTAGCTCCGCAGCCGTCTCTCTCACAACGGCGATGTTTCCCCTTATTCCATAGTATTCCATACTGTTCCATTCTCCCACGGTTGGAACACTTATATACCAGATTGCCTGTATCATAGTTCCTCATTCTGAATCTATGATATTCATCATACTCATTCTCAGTCCTCGAGCGATTCTCGAGACCATGTGCTCACTCGTCATCGTCCTCTGTCCTCTGTCGTCGTTTTGCACTTAGCTTGCTAAAAGAGATGCTGTGGTACCTCTTTTGTTACGATTCTTTTCTTTCTTTCTCTTCATGTACAATC
>JBBPUG010001011.1:0-12889 GCA_038094535.1 Tubosaeta aff. alveolata | reverse complement strand
CGCTGATTGAAGTGGCCTCCTCAATCATGTTGGCCCTGCTTAAAGCGTCCCCCTTGGTGGTCTCAAATTGGGCGCATGACCTTGTCCATGCGCAATGCACATGAGAACTTTGGGAACTCGGTGCTGGTGGGCTAGACTGGCAATTTAATGCCCTTCATGCGACAACAGAATAGATCGAAAGCTTCGAGATCAAACAGATCGCCCAAATGATAGAGCTTGATGCCCCGAGACTATGGGCGTTTCTGGATGCTGTTCTAGCACGGGCTCAAAAAGTCAAGCTTCCCGACACCGAGAAGTTGGAAGGTGTGAGTGGTCCCGATGATGAAGATCCCGAGTCAGAATTCTGGAATCAAGTTGATGATATCGAGGGGATTATTGAGGGCGTTACAGGCACACGTGTATCTAGAGCAGCGCATCTTGCATCTCGGCGAAATTCAATGATAAAATTGGTGTGTTATTCGACATGATTATAAAAATGAGACTCAGTGGCCAGCATTTATGTAGCGAAAAGTTGTTATCGTATCGCTGATGAAAAAGACAATGAATCAGCGCTCAAACTGGCTTGCCGGCATGCTCGGAATCTTTCTCCACTCGACACATACACCCGAGAAGGTCATAGAGACTGTTTCTCACATGGGTCTTTCCATTTCCATTGATTCAATCCATGATGTGATCAAATCACTGTCCATACAATCCACACACACGCTACAAAAGCTTGGGCGGAGTCTACTTGCTGCATATGCCTATGATAACTTTGACGTGAGCCTGAAAAGCTATATTCCAACGGCAGAGAAATCTACCGACACCCTCAAGCATTTGACATCGGGTCTATTGTTTCCATTACAACATGGCGTGACCCACAACAATCTCAGATGTTCACATGAGCTATGGCAGAGGTCTTGGCTCAATCCATCTGCAGCACTAGCCCCAAGTCCGTCTAGATCATGGCAAGACCTACAATCATTACATCTAAGCCCTCCTGGAACACAATCCTATTGAGAACGTTGGAATGCGTGGAAATTCCTCCATGACCTTTGCTACCATGGTCCTCCATATTTTGCTCGATTCCGCTCACAAATTCGAAATCCTGAAGTGCTCGAACAGGTCCCTGTAGTAAAAACTCCAATTATAGCTGCATCTGCAATGGATGTGAATAATTCTACCGTCTCTGGGAATATTCAAGCAATTGAAAACTTGCTGGCACAAGGCGGGATTGAAGATCCTGACGCAATTGCCGCCACAAATAGTCTTGATGACCCACCCACTGATGTGACAGACTTTGTTGTTTTGGTGCATGGAGATCTTGGCACTGGGGAGAAGGTTGCTGCGCTGCAGCTTCAACGATCAATTGAGACCACAGCATGGAGACGGTTTCAACACATCATCTTCATTCCAGGCCTCTTCCATCTCAAAATGGCAGCAGCAGATGCACTATGGAGAGTCTTCATTAATCCCACTGCTGGACGGCGGGATGACACTTGCCTGATGCACGATATCGCACAGTTGCGACCCCATGAGACTGGAACCATTGTATCGAAACCTGGTTTCCGGAGAATGCACCAGATCATTGGACACGATGGCATTTGCCGACGGCTAGATTGCTGGAGAGTAGAGGTTCGTCGGAGGAATCAGCATGAGTCTCTTGAAGACTTTGCTGAATGCAAACCAACATTCAAAGACCTTGAAGACATGGCAAATCATATTGCGTGGGAGTATGTTGCCAACTTCAAGCTAACACAAGTCCGACGACAGCCTGATCAAAGGCGTGACAAACAATATGAAAACGGTCTATTGGTGAACAAGTATTTCTTGTTGTACGAAGAACTGTCATATGCAATGAATATGGGAGACATTTCACGGGTGGATAGCTGCATCGTTGCATGGTCTCTGATATTCAAGGCGACAGGAAAACACAAGTATGCGAGCGCTATGACAGACTTCCTCATTAATGTGCATTATGGTTATCCAGAAGGCTTGCGGTAAGAGAACAGACCCACTCTATCAAACTCGGGCATAAAACTAGTCATTTGGGCAGGAAAGCAATCTGATATAACTGGTTGATCAACCCGACTGGGAAGACTGATGGATTCCGGGGTGTAGATTGGTGTGTAGAATTGAACAACTTGTTTATCAAGGTCAAGAATGGTGGACAAGGATCAAATTGCACAGTTGCACATATCATTGAAGAGTCACCACTCGTTGAGATTTACCGCCAAGCTCACACAATTGTCGAAGAAAATTTCATGCACGCTCATCAGACAACATCACACTCTAATCCTGACATGACAAAGACCTTTGAGTCACTCCTACGGAAGATGCAGTCAAGCGGTCATCACATTTTCAAGATCGGGCGAGGAACGGCTCATGAAATTCCAGACTTAATGAATGTAGGGTATGAATTACTGGACAAGGTCACAGTAATAGGAGGGAAAATGGAATCGGAGTCTAAAGAAGGCATGGATGATGTCGAACAACTCAAGGCTGAAGATATCGTAGGGGAACTGTAATAACAACATCTTAGTGAATATTCTCCTTGTCTTCGGTCAAAATTGCTTTGCGGGATGGGTGTAATGGACAATCACGGTTTCGGGCTAAGGGATTTATTAGAGCCAACAGATCAGGTGAATTGCATGGACATACCGTTGTGGCCCTTGGCATGGCATGCACCACACCGATTCCGTCGTTTGACTGGCACAGGGATGGAACTGCCTTCATGGGACAAAAGTGGGGGAGTAGACAATACAAAAGCATCACTGTTGAGTGGAACAGATGTGAATGGTGACGAAACAATAGGAATGGGAATGTGCTGAAGGATGATATCGATGACCTGGCCACCGTAACACTCTGCCCTAGACCAGGTGGTCTCCCTTTGAAGATCAGCGATTGTTTTGATCTTGTGCGCATGTGCACAAGTTACGATACGGTCCAGGATGGCGTTAGGCATGATTGATCCAGGTCCAAGGTCATACAAAAACCCTTCTCCATAGAGGGAGACAGTCGTGCTCTCCCTCCAAGTCTCCAAGGCATCGATGAGTGTGAACTCCTCAAGGGACATTGAAAATTTCGTGATGCGAGTACGGCGAGAACGTTTGGGTGGCACAGGAATGACCACAGAGTATGACTTAAAAGAGCTAGGATTGTGGACGTCGCAGCAGATTTTTGGCAGAGGGATGAAACAACAAGGACAGCCAAGTTCAGATGAAGCGTTGCACAAGAGATGGCCGGACTCTTGGCTGGAATCCACTTGGTCACTGCGGGTGCCAAGGCAGTTAAGGCTTTCCGTTTTTTTGTGGCTGCACGCTGACTTTTTTCTGCCTTTGCTTTTTGATATGTATCAAAATGCTCTCGTTCACAGAACAAGATTGCAATGCCGTCCACTGTCATGTTGCATGCAGCCCGTCCAAAGCGCTGCCACAATGTGGCCAATGAGCATGTGGCACACCATTGCCCAATGAAGCAGATGTCAGGCATGTCAAATCCCTGCCGGTTGTACGTCAGTTGTGAATGTTTCTTTATCAACATACTCACCATCCTAAAGGACTCCGTTGTAAAGAAGCCCCAAATCTCACCCCGTCCAAACCTTGCAACCTCTTCACTCTTGAATGTTTCCGACATATCGGCATTGAACCATTTTATCCTATCACAGAACTCGGAGGGTAGGCGTGTGCGTACTGACTGTGCTGCTTCAATTGCCGTCGGAATATTATCAAAAAAAATGAGGAATTTGGGTGGCGGTGGGTCTCCTGCTTTCCACCCATCAGGAACAAGGAATGCAAGATCAGCGTAACTTCGTAGAGATCCCTGGATTGGCTTGACAGCGAGTTGGATGTTTGGGCGATCGGTACTGTGATGGACCATGACGAGTTTGTCCCCATTCCATAGATGTAGGAGTCTTTTGATGTCATGTAGGGTCTCCTTTGATAATGTGGCCGACGCGATCAGGAAAGGTGTGTCAGATAGAATATATCTCAATCTGCCAAGTTCGCAGTACTCAGGACGAAACTCCCCCCAGGTGCTAATGCAGTGGGCCTCGTCGATCACCACACTGATAATGTGGGAGGTGAACAGCGGTTTCTTGAGCAACTGTGCAAATCTGCCTCCATCTTTCATCACTTGCTCTGGACTGATTATCACAACACGGTAGCTTAGATTTTCTATAGCCTTTATCAAATTAGCTAATGAGTACTGTGGCAATGCGCGGGTATGGTAATGCACCTGGAAATTTTGAATGGTCGCTGTCTCAGCATGAATAGAGATTGCAAAAATGCCAGCCTTCTCAAATGCTCTAACATTCTGCTCTCCAAGGAGATTCAATGGTGTGATGACAATCTGTATACTTGTTGTCAAAGTATAACTCCGGACATCTCTGGAGTTTGTACAGAGACCAACTCCAGTCGTTTCTCGCTCGTTTCTCATCCTACCCCTTTTGGACTTACTTATACCTATTATAGTATAGTCATACCTCGTGTCGATCGCCTGGTGGCGCTCCTACTCCCTCCGAACGTGCGCTGCTGTGCCCTTTGTTGATTCCTAAAGCAGCGCGCCTAGTTTCGCCTATCCCGCTCTGGACCTTTCTGGAGTTTAGCGAGCGCATGTCCTCACCACTATTTAACCCTTCCGACTTCTTTGTCTCACCTCAGTTGTGCTCAGTACTTGCAGTGCATTCTGAGGTGAGACCTTGCTCCGTTCTTAGTACCCTGTATTTACTTTATCTTAGTTGGGCATTGCTGCCCCTATTTAGGTGAATATTAGTTGTGCTCAGTACTTGCAGCGCATTCTGAGTTGGGCATTGCTGCCCCTATTTAGTACTTTAACAGGTTATGAGCCCTGCTAGCGCACACTAGCATAACACTCCGTGACCTTGCACAACTCCGCTCACACAGCGTAAATCACCATTCCATCCCGACTACAACTCCGATGCCCTCCGAGTCCTCCTCGATCGTCGAGTGCCCCACTCTACTCGGGCCCGAAAACTTCCAAGTGTGGAAACTACGTATCTCCGCCAAACTCCGTAGGGAAAAGGTCCTCGGAGTTGTACTTGGTACAGATGTCTGCCAAACCACCGGCACCTCCACTTCTGCCTCTGCCAAACCAAGCTCCGCATCCGTTACAATCAGCTCTGGAGACGAGGTCCGAAAGTGGATTGAGCGAGACGAAAAGGCGCACGGTATCATCCAAGACCATATCTGTGATGCGATCCTCCTCCGGACAGAGTCCTACACCTCTGCCAAGGACTTGTACGACGCGCTCTTAGAGCTTTACCAAAAGTCGGACCTCCCCTCCGCTTATCACTCCTATTGCCAGCTATTTGCATCAGAGTGGGATGGAAAATCCAACATCTCCGAACACATTGCGTCCATCCGCGCTCTGGAGACTCGACTGGCAGGAATGAAGTATGTCATCGACCCCAAAATCCTCGCCTTCATCCTCCTCCACTCGCTCCCGAAAACTCCGGAATGGAGTACCTTTGCATCGTCAATCATCAACACCATTGACGAAAGCAAACTTTCTTTCAACTCCGTCGAGATTCACATTCTCTCCGAAAACGCCAGACTAAAGCTCTCCGCCAAATCCGACTCCGCCGACTCCGCCAACGTCAAAGGAGAATGGAAGAAGAAAAGCGCAAAGCATTGCGAGTACCACCAGACTAGCAGACACAGTACGGAGGAATGCCGGAGCTCTAAGTGGTGGCTGCAGGAGTTGAAAGACAAGTACAAAAAGGAAAAGGCAAATTCGGCGGAAGGAGATCGTAGTCCGAATACTGATCCGCTGGACAAAACCAATGTAACTAGTGCTCATGTAGACCGAGCCCTATATCAACGCATTCAGGCCTACGTCTTGTCCGATCCCAAAAACGCACTGGAAGAAATGATCATCATCGACTCCGGAGCAACCTCACACATGGTACCCCATCGAAGTTGGTTCTCAACGTACTCTGTACTCTCTCCTGCACGATCGGTCCAATTCAGCGACAACTCCACTGTTCAAGCAGTCGGAATAGGAACAGTCATCCTCTGTTCCAACGTGAACAAACGTAACTACGAAATTTCTCTCAGCGACGTGTTACACGTACCGGAGTTTGCGCTATCACTGATCTCTGTCCCTAAACTATCCAAAGTAGGACTCTGTACATCGTTCCCCGGAACATCGGACTCCTGCTCCGTAAAGAAAGGACGTCACACCATCATGCTTGGACACCACAGGAACGAACTGTACCACGCCGCGGTAACTCCAATACGTACTCCGGATTCCAGTCTCATCTCCGTCGACATAAACACCCTGCATCGTCGACTAGGACACATCTCTTTTCCACGGATTCAAACGATGGTGCGAAAAGGCCAACTCCAAGGCATCGACAAACTCACCGGAGCGCTGGAGTTCTGCGAACCATGCACCATGGGAAAACAAAAGAAACTCCCTTTCAAATCGCATGAACATCCGCGCACCTCCGCCCCTCTGCAAATGGTACACACCGACGTCGGGGGTCCGATAACTCCACAATCCTGTGAAGGACACAGATACTGGCTCTTAATAGTTGACGATTACAGTCGCTTCCCTTGGATATACTTCCTCAAACACAAGAGCAATGTTCGGGACACTTATCTCCGCTGGAAATCTGACGTTCAGAACTTCCTCCGCACGGAAATCACGACGGAACACTTTTCGGACCTACATGTCCAATTTATTCGGAGCGACGGGGGGAGCGAGTACACAAACAAAAACTTCAAAGATGTACTCTGAAGCGAAGGCACACTCCTAGAAACCTCCGCACCATACACTCCGGAACAAAACGGACTAGCCGAACGCATGAACCAGACGCTGTCACTCCTCGCAAACTCCATGCTTGAGGACTCCAAACTCCCAAAGTCCTTTTGGACAGACACCATGTCCACCGCCGCATATATTTCCGCTTGAAGTCCGACTTCCACCCTCAACGGAGATACCCTGTACCATGCGATATTCAAAAGACCAGTCGACTCCACCCTGTTCCGACCTTTCGGATGCATCGGATACGCTCTAATCCCAAAAGAGCAACGACAAGGAAAGTTCCGAGCCCACAGACGAAAGTGCATTATACTTGGCTACACACACGGACAACAAGCATACAAACTCCTAGACTTAGAACGTCGGACCATTATCTCCAGCCGACATGTCACCTTTGACGAAACTAATACCATCTCAAACTCCGAAGCCACTCCTTGGACTTGTGCATCCGAGGATCAGTGGGAGGGACTCAACACCCATCCAGCACGGACATCTGAAACAACTCCGGACGAGGAGGATGATGAACAAGTCACAACACTCTCTCCAGCTTCAGTGGGAGACATTCACGACCCAGATGAAGTTCTCGATCTAGCGGACAAGCTCAGCCAACTCCACCTCCAACCTCCAACTCCTAAAGCAACTCCATCACAAACTCCGGTGCATCCTCCTGCACAAATGGTCGGAGGAGTTCGCAGGGGAAGCCGTGCGCGAAAACCAGCAAACAAAAACCAGGACTACCAACGCACCTTGGACGAGGAAGTGCAACGGAAACGGGGGGTCATGAAGACTTCGCTGAAGAAGCTGAGATCGAAGACACTCTGGAACCTACGGAGTCCAATGAAGAAACCTCCGATGAAACTCCTGACATGCCCGGAGCCTTCTGCAGCTCCGACAAACTCCATGATCACATCTTCGCCGGAATCGCCCACGGACCTATGGAAGAAAACCTTCCAAAGACCATAAAAGAGGCCTACCAACGTCCGGATGCAGACAAATGGAGATCTGCAGTGGAGGAAGAGCTCCTCAGCCTCAACGCCAACCACGTATACGAAACGGTCCCACTCCCCACAGGAGTAACTCCAATTACCTCCAAGCCTGTTTTCCAGATCAAACGCAATGAAAACGGAGACGTGGACCGATACAAAGTCCAGATAGTTGCGCGAGGCTTCACTCAAAAGGAAGGCGTAGATTACAAGGAGGTATTCGCTCCGGTCGCAAACCTCAACTCCGTATGGACCATCATGGCTCTGGCTGCAAAATATAACCTGGAGTTGGACCAAATGGACGTCTCCACCGCGTACCTAAACGGAGAACTGGAAGAGGAATTGTACCTCCTACCTCCGGAAGGAGTACCCATCCAGCCCGGATACTGTTGGCGACTTCGGAGATCGTTATACGGACTTAAGCAGGCAGGCCGAACATGGAACAAAACACTAGATAAAAAGTTAGGAGAACTCGGTTTTACCAAACTAAATGCGGAGACATGTCTCTACGTCCTCCGAAAACAAAATCAGATCTGTTTCCTAGTCGTGTATGTCAACGATCTGCTCCTTGCCGCTAGCGTGCGAAGCTTTATGAACTCCATTAAATCGTCACTGTCATCCACTTTCAAAATGCACGACCTCGGAGAAGCGAAGTTCATCCTAGGAGTTGAAGTCCGATGCAACCGAAAGCTCTGCACCATCTCCTTGTCGCAAATCCAATATGCACAAACTGTTCTCCAGCGCACCGGGATGGCCAACTCTACTCCATGCCAATCTCCTATGCTCCACGGCCTCATCAGGAAACCTATGTTTCTGCTAATGGGTCTAAATTGGTCTAATGGTCTAAAATTAGATGACTTAGATGATTTTAGATGGTTAGCAAGTTTGTCACAAAGCTCTTTAGTTATTTGGGCTACCAGAGAATTGGCCCTTTAGAAAGATAGAAGATTAGGCTATTAGTAAACTAGTGTTTTAAAAAAATAGCAAGTTATTGTACTTAACAATTAGAGATTGTTCATTAGCCAATTTAGAACATTATATCTTTAGAGATATGATTATACATCATTTAGAGAATTAGCCATAGCCATTAAGTTGACTTAGAATAATAGATTTTTGGTCATATAGCACCTGTGCTATCTAGACATAAAGATACAAAGACATAGATGTTTAGTCAATTCAGCTTTGGAAAGCTAAGAGTCCTAGAGATTTACTCATCTAGATACATGGATAGACAAGTCTGTAGATCAATATGTCTTGATATAAAATCACAATAGGATACATAGTAGTCAGGATTAGATAAGGTGAGTTGGTGTCTAGAGATTTATTCATCTAAATAGACAACTCTGTAGATCAATATTCAAATTACCAAAAGATATATAGTGATCAAGATTTAAATTAAGCTAGCATAAAACAATTTCAAGCATCAAAAATAATTGATTAAATTACTACACAATAGTATCTAGTCTGATTGTTGTAACAGGGGAGTGGTGGAGCACTGTTGTGCAGTCCTCACCATCTGTGTCATCGCATGGTGGTGACAGGGATACTGCTGCCTCCAGGTGTTGGGTACGCTGTTGCATAACCTTGCCCTTGTCATGGTGGGGGTGGTGGCGATGGTACAGGTGTGCCGTTTCACCCCATCACCCTTGTCGTTGGCGTAGTGGCGGTGGGTGCACCGTTGTGCGCCCTCATCGTTGTAACGATGGTGGTGACAGCACACGTGCACCGTTTCACTCCATCGTACTCATCGTCGGTGCTGTGGTGGTGGGTGCACCGTCGCATACCCTCACCCTCGCTGTTGAAACGATGCGGGTGATGGTGCAAGTGCGCCGTTTCACACCGTTGTGGTGGTGGGTGCAGCATCACGTACCCTCACTCTTGTCGTCGTGATACATCAGCAAACCACTAATTTTCACACAGTTGTCACAAGATTTACAGCAACATCACAGCATGTCACAGTGTGACATGGAAACAGCGTCACAGTGTCACAATGTTACAGCAGGGCCACAGCCATATCACAGTGTCACATCACATCACACAGGCACAGGCTGACAGCGCTACAGAGTTTGACAGCGCTACACGGGTAACTAGGGTAGATAGCCTAATATAATGTAGTAATAGATTCCTAATGAGTTGGGACTTAGAGAAATTTTTGTATGAACGGACCACGTGATTGGTAATGTTCGAATTCCGTTTCCCTTACTCACAACCCGTTCTACCATACACTCGCCACACCCGACCTCTCTCCGCCCGCCAGTCCGTCCGTCACCTCCCGGCTACACACTCCATCCCTCACGCCATCAGCCGCCACTATCTGTCCCACCCGCGCTCCAAATAAATGCACGGGCGCTGCCACTCACGCGCTCACCTGCCGCTACCACTACCACCACCAGCGCGGGACAACGGCGTGCCACCACCACCACCACCATCGCCACCACACGACGACAGGGACAGAGGATGTGCGATGGCGCACCACCATCACCACATCGACGATCTGAGCGAAGGGAGGGAGAACGTAACGAGGTATGCCCTCACTACTACAGCGACGAAGGTGGCGCGGTGACATGTCACAGATCGCGACAGCTCGCCACCACCACTACTATGCGCGACGACACGCAAGCGGGGGAACAACGACGGCAAGACCACCTCACCCGCATACCCACGACGATGACGGCATGGGTGAGGGCACGCAACGGCGCACCCACCACCATGACCCTGACGGCGACAAGGGCGTGGCGGCGCAGCAGTGTGGTCACCACCCGCAACGGTGTCGTCACCACCACCACCTGTGTGCCCATGATGACGGCATAGGCGAAGGTACGCAACAGCGCACCCACCACCACGACCCCGACGGCAACAAGGTCGAGGCGGGGCAACGGCGCAGTCACCACCACCACCCATACGCCCATGACGGCGACAAGGTCGAGGCGGTGCAACGGCGCAGTCACCACCACCACCCATGCGCCCAGGACGACATGGGCGTGGCCGCACAACGGCACACCTCCCACCACGACGGCGACGGCAACAAGGGCTTGGTGGCGCAACGGTGCAGTCACCACCACCACCACCCCACCTTCAGGCCCACAACGACGACGACATGGGCGAGGGCACGCAACGGCGCACCCACCACCACGACACCGACGGCGACAAGGGCGCAATGGCGGCACACTCTCCCGCATACCCACCGTCACTGCCACCCCCATCACCACCACTATATGGCGACGACACGTCATGACGAGGCCGGGAGCGATGGGGGTACAACAGGTATGCCCCCCACCATCACCCCACGACGAGCTGACGCACCATAGCCCATGACGACAACCATGGTGCAACGGCGTCCCCATCATGAACCAAGACGATGGGGGGCGCAATGGCAGGGTGCGCAACGGCGCACGACAAGCCCACCCCCACGAGACGACGAGGGGAGCAAGGGGAGCATAGCAGTGCTCCCACCACCAACCAGGACGACGAGCAGGGGGGCACAATGGCACACCCCCACAGGACGACGAGGCGGGCAAGAGGGCGCAACTGCGTTCCCACAACCGAGCAAGACGACGCCTGGGGAGGCGCACGACTCGCTCACCACCTGCCAGACGACGAGGAGGACGAGGGAAGCACAACGGTGCTCCCATCACCAACCAAGACGACGTGCAACAGCGCGCGCTGCACCCCCACCACCACAGGACGACGAGGATAGCGAGGGTAGCGCAACGGTGCACGGCACGCTCACCACCCACAAGACGACGAGGAGGGCAAGGGAGCGCAACAGCGCTCCCACCACCAACCAGGACGACAGACGGGGGGAGGTGCGACGGTGCACGGCACCCTCCACCCACAAGACAACATGGAGGATGAGGGGAGCGCAACGGCGCTCCCACCACCAACCAAGACGGCCGGTTGCCACCCACAAGACGAGAGGAGCGCAGCGGCGCTCCCACCACCTATTAGGGTGACGGGCAGGGGTGCGCAATGGCGCACGGTACGCCTACCGCCCACACCACGACCAGGAAGGTGAGGGTGCGCAACGGCGCTCCCACTACCGACCAAGACGATGGGCAGGGCGCATAGCATGCCCACCACCCACGAGACGACGAGGGGATGAGGGGGCGCAACAGTGCTCCGACCACCCACCAAGACAACGGGCAGGGGTGCGCAACGGCGCGTGGCACGCCTACCACCACGCAACGACGAGGAGGGCGAGGGGGCACAACGGCGCTCCCACTACCCACCATGGGCATGGAGGCAAAACGGCATGCAGCACGCCTACCACCCACGAGACGACGCAACGGCGGCACCACACCATGACCTGCAGGGCAAATGCGGCACCCACTACCAACGGACGACGATGAGGGAGTGGGCGCGCAACAGCGCACTCACCACCACAACGTCAACGATGAGGAGAGGTGAAGGGCCTACCACTGCCGGTGCAGGGACAGATAGCATACCCGAATGAGTGAGGCGAGGGTGACACAGGTAGGCTGTAGAGTACAGATGATATGTATTAGATACATTCCAATATCATTTATTTTGTTTTCTAAAACTCAAGTGAAAAAAAAAGCTACTGTACTACAGAAGTCATACAGTACGCTACAGCCACTACAGCGCGCTGTACAGCCACCGCGTACTGTACAGCGTGTATAGCGCTGTCGGCGCTGTCGGCTCTGTACAGCCACCATGTACTGTACAGCGCTGTGACAGTGCTGTGACAACACTGTACAAAAGGGGACCTCTCTGTAGCCACTGTGGCACTGTACCCAACTGTACAATGCTGTACAGTGCCATACAGTTACCTCGTGTTTTGCTGATGAGAACAGAACTAGTTCTCCTTCTTTTGGTGAGCGATCTCCATGGCCAAATCCGCCCCACTTCAAGAGCTTCAAAAGCCTCCACTGTCGGGACGTCTGCAGGAGTTCCCTATAATGATCCTACTTCAAATCAATTGATCATTAAAAGAACAATGAATTAATATACGGTACCAGAACCAAATGTGGAAATGTGTTGGTTGTGATCCTGTGGATTTTGCTATAATAATTGCTTGCGGAGGTTCCGCATTCCAAATTATCGCGGATGAAGTCATCTAAAACAGCGAAGGTGAATGCGGTTCTTGGGGCCTCTATCGTTGACGGAAATATCCCTGCATA
>JBBPUG010001010.1:0-12905 GCA_038094535.1 Tubosaeta aff. alveolata | reverse complement strand
TCCCCCCACCCAAAACAACCACAAGGACAAAAAGAAGGGGCAACATGATATGCATCAGCTATTCTTTCAGGATATTAAAAGTTCTCTACCCCGGTTCCCAGATACAAGCAATACACGCTACCATTCCCATTGTGATGCCGCCACAGAGCTCATTAAATATCTCCCTCAGTATTGCATGTTTCTCGAGTTCATCCAATTCAACAAGGAGCATGCTCAGCTCAATCATATGGAGGAAAATATCCAGCAACAATTACTGAGCTTGCTACTCTGGCCATGCACAGTCAGGCAATTACAAAACCATACATGTGTTCTGTCCATGCTCCGGAGAAAAAAGGTCTCAATGTCCTGACCCTAGGCCCCCTCCATGAGCGGTTGAAAGCACACATTCAAAAGATCATTAATGACCCTAGTATTCTCTTATCCCATGACTCTACCACCACGGCGTTCAATGGACAACCCTGGGATGATCCTGATGTCATCAGTGTCATACTCAATATGCATGCAAAGGACCAACTCCCACATTTCATTGGTGTCATCACTGCATTCCTTGCTAGAGCACTTGTGACATGGCAGAAATTTACCACTGAATTTGAATCTGGTGGTCTCATTGACACATCTTTGGATCTTGAGCGCGAGCTTGCATTCATGCCCACTACCAATGATGAGAATGAAGGAATGCTTGGGATGTGGCGACGTCATTCACGGGACAAGCCTAGCCTTGCAGTCAGCCGATTTTCGGATCAAGTTGCATTCTTTCGAAATGATACAGAGACCTTTATGGATGAGATGTTTGAAGACAAAGACCATGCTCATATCCGAAAGGTCGCACGACAAGTTGATGGGAGTGGGATAGAGTGGGCCCGGCGGAGGGAACTTTTTCAGCATGCGACGGGTGTGGCTAAACAAACGAAGGAGAAGGCCGAAAAGAAACTGCAAAAGCAGGCTGCAAGAAATGATCACTTTGCAAGAATTCCAATGATCACAGACCTGAGTGCCTTGGAATCTATGGGCAAGAAGGATCTCGAGGACCAGCTCGAGCTTCATCAACGACTGGGTAGTGACATTCCACTCAAATCTCACCTCAAAACACAATCTGCAAGACGCGACGCTCTCATGGCTGCCATTAAACGGCACGAAGCAAGTGATGGGCGATCAACCTCACTGGATATACCTGAAACAGTCAAAGAGAAGTGCACCCATGTGGCAAGATGTGACTTCGATGAATCAGATGAATCAGATGGTGACTGTGATTAAGTTATTGAATAAGTTATACATCGTTCTCAATTTTATCATACATTAGACTCACTCTGATGACTGTGCGATCTATGTTACCTATTACCCCATAATTTAGGTTAACTTTATCACCGTAGATTCACCACAGTGAGCATTAATGGTGGTGGTGCCAAGTTTTTGCGCCTAACAGGGGTATTTTGATTATATAAGCGTCACGCACTGTTGGTGGGCATTGCCCACCTGTTGAAACTATAGTAAGGGCAGGTGTGCCCACTTAGTCACTGCCCACGATGTGAAACACAACTAAATTCACCTATAGTAAGGGCAGGTGTGCCCACTACAGTACATTAGCTAGAAATACAATGAAGAAATAGCTGGAGTCTCACCTCAGTCACTGCCCACGATGTGAAACACAACTGAGGTGAGAGAAAAGTAACGTAAAGCTAAAAATATGGGCGGAGTTGTGATCGCGTAAAACTCCGGAATGTTCAATTAGTGTAAATGGAATAAGTATTGAAAACTAGGTGTTTCCGGTCTTCCCGCAGAAGAAGCACTTCAAGACTATCGGAAGTGGCTGCCCGGGAAACTTCCGGAAGTGTCGGAAGCGCGGGAATTTCGGAAACATCGGAAGTATCGGAAGATACACGGAGTTACACTTTGACACCCCTGCTAAACTTCACATTGCCAAATTTCACTCGTGACAGAGTCATGTGATCCTGTTACTTTGCTCAGCGAGGAAAATATTTCTCAGGGTGTACGTGAGAAAAAAAAACTTAGATACTCGCTTAGGTAATCCCCCCTCAACAACCTGAACCGGTCCAGGAATACGACTCAGTACAGAAACTTGGTGATGCCGGCCTCATATGAACCTTGCCATCGCGACCGTTGGAATGAATCCATGATGCAAGGACACTCTCGTATCATCTTCCTCGCCATCACGCTCCCCCGACCTACTTTATGACTCGTTCTCATACGCACCCTCGTGTAGTACGACAGCTTTTGCTGTGACTCCGACTCCAAGTAGGGTTCCGCACGGGAGCCAAAATGTTGACACCGTACCCGTACCCTTGAACACCATCTCGCTAGCGGGTACGGGTATGCACCAACCCGCCGATTTCACGGTGAGTTGTGGGCACGCATCTTTGACCTACAGCGGGAAAAGGCCATGTAACATAAATGGAGCTGGTGCAGGGTAGGGTATGTGCGAATTCTTTTTTCACCATGCGAGCGGTTCATTTGTCTTGACTGGGCAGGTAGAGGTATTCATCCAGTTCGGAAGCTATGACAGTTGACAAGGTGTAGTCACCAAAAGTCGTCATCTTTGTCAAAGTTAGTGTTGCAATTTTATCAAAGGAAGGTATCACGCACTATGTCCACCTTGTTGGAAACACATTCAGGATTCTGGATGTGTAGATCCAGTCCTTTTTCATATTTGCTGTGAATTCAGTACGACCGATTCCTCTACTGTTTCAATCCAGTCCTGCTCCCGTCTGTGCTTGGAAAAGTACCCACGTACCGGTAGACACAGCGACTTGCCAGTAACGATCCATCCTGTTCTCTGCCAGTTGTATCGCGGAGATGATCGCAGGATGAAGCTGTTCCTTTGTCTACTTGTTTATCGTGTTATCAAGTTTGTCCATAGCTGGCCCTATGACGGCGGCAGTCGTCGCAGAATCTTGAGAAAAAAAAAACAAGGTGGCCCGGTTTTTATATCGCTGTTGCAAAAAATCTGGTCAAAGGACGGTACAGGGGTCTTTTCTTGAACGTCCTGGGATCAAAGCCGCGTAAACAAGCGCCCCTCCCAGCGACCACCATGTCGGTTCTTCCCCCAACTGCCACGGGCGATTCCCTGGCAGACATCTTTGCAGCCGACGACCGCGTGCACTTTTCAACCGAAACTGGAACTTGGCGATTTGAGCAAGAAGACGGCAACGAACTCGAATACGACCCGACCAAATCCCAATGGTTACCCGTGGTCGGTGTCTGCCCCCACTCACAGTCCCGCGTCTCACCCCACCCCAGGTCGACGACGAACTGCTACGCAAGCAACAAGCCGCCTACTCTGTCGCGGGTGTCGATGAGGAGGTATGAGGCGACTGTTCTGATATGCGTTTCCTAGCGTATATACATGTTCCTCCGTCTCAGACTCCAGCAGCACCCGTCCTGAAACGTGCACACAAGAAGAGAAAGGAGCCCGAGGACTACACGTCCGCGACACCGCTGCCCGGGCCGTCGACGAAGCGCGGCAAGAACGAGGACGCGAAGCGGTCCAAGAACACGGCCGTCTACGTCACGCATTTACCGTTGGACACCGAGCTCGACGAGATCGTGGAGCGGTTCGGCAAATTTGGAGTGATCGAGGAGGACGACGAGGGGAACCCCAAGGTGAAGTTGTACGCAACCGAGGACGGGGCGTTCAGTGGTGAGGCGTTGGTGGTGTATTTCAAAGAGGAGAGCGTGACACTCGCAATCAACCTGCTCGACGATGCAGAGCTGCGAATTGGAGAGCCCTCCACGGTGATGAAGGTGCAACGGGCCGAGTTCAAGCACAAATACACGGGAACAGAAACAAACGGAGGTTCACAGCCACGGAGAACGCTGGATAAGAAGAAGGCTACGCGACGAATCGGTAAGATGCAAAAGTAAGTGGCAGACTATCGTATCACTCGGACGGAGCGCAGACGGAGCGCAGAAAACTACAGGAATGGGACGACGAAGACGGCTTTGGACCCACCAAGACCGAAGAGGACAACATGAACCTGCTAAACAGGAACAGCAGAGTTGTCGTCCTGAAACATATGTTTTCTTTGAAGGAGCTCGACGAAGATACTTCTCTCCTTCTCGATCTCAAAGAGGATGTTCGCGACGAGTGCTCGACGTTGGGAGAGGTGACGAACGTGGTGCTATACGATGTAGGACGACTTCATCTCTGCATGCCATCACTAATTCGTTTGTTCCTGCAGAAAGAACCAGATGGCGTCATGACGGTGAAATTCCGAGATCCCGTGAGTGCACAAGCATGTATACTGGTACTCCCTCCAAATTACGTTTACGCCATCTTCTAATTGAGCGGTTGCGACAGAAAATGAATGGAAGATACTTTGCCGGAAGACGTATCGAAGCATCGCTCTATGTTGGGAAACAGCACTTCAAGCGAAGCGGGGTTGGGGACGATCTTGAAGGGGATTCTGGCGAAGCTGAGAAGAAGCGCTTGGACGACTTTGCAAGCTGGCTCATGACCGAAGGAGACTAATCGCGTTTCGTATGTATCTCTTATTTTTAATCATGAGACCTCGAGTTACTAGTTCGGACACAGATCGAACGGCGTGGATCCGTTCTACTCGCCGTCAGAACGCTTGAGCAATCGTGCGTAGTCGATACACGATTGTAAAACCACATGTACATACTGCACGCAGTCACAGCTAGCAGCCAAACTAATTTGGCGTTCTCATCACCGACTCGAGCGGCGTGTAGACCAACGGAATGGCTGAGGTCGTCGGCAGGTTTTCATGCCTTCCGATGTGTCAGGTGAGCTGGCCACCGTGTGGCTTGGGAGCCAGTGAGTAGGATCCGAGCGGACAAACAGCGGGTTGAGCGGGAGTGAACCAAGCGTGGGCAGGGCGAGCTGGCGCCCAGGTACCTGTATTCGTTCATAGGCACTACCAAACGGATGGTTAGGCATACATCGAGCTATTGAATGGTAGAAGCGTTGCCCGCTAAGTATAGCTCTATCCGTATATCACATTTTTTCACTGACAAGAACAACTTCACGAGTGCAATGCCTCCGTCACCATCTCCAATATCTCAGCCGTGCTCTTGCCCACGTTCGCGTCGTCCTTTGCCACCGATTGCCACACAGACCCGTGATGCGGCTCAGCAGCCACGCACTGCTTGATGATATCCGCAACGAGGTCCTAAACCAGGTATCAGACACGTCCGAGGCGTCGCAACCACACTCACCGCCGATCCGTGTTGTCGCTCGAATTTAAGCCACCACGCCCAATGATCTCCTTGATCTCGATCCTGCTCCGTCGCCACCGAACGCGAGAACCACTGCCTCGCCTTGTCCACTTTGCGTTCAGCCCAAAATAACCTTGCAACCGTGCACGTTACGATCGCATTGTCCTTGGATTTTTTCAATGCGTCCACAGACCGCGACTTGCGCATCGGACGTGGTTCGGCCCAGATGGCCATCGACCACAGAATTCCTGAAGACGGGCATTCTTGGAGACCACGCGACAGCATCGCTTTCGCTTGTGTGGCTCCTCCTGAGCGCTCTTCGACCCCGATAGACTCGGCCCATAAGACCTCATTGGCGGGATTGACAAGGCGTCCCTTTTCGAGGATGGCACGCGCTTTGATACTCTTGCCGTCCAATTCTTCGAGTTTGCTGGCAAGAACCCAGAGGGTAACCTCATTCGGGCACGCCTTCATGCCTGCTGCGTATGCTGCGCGGGCAGCAAGGAAATTTTTCTGTAATTGATGAATCTGTCCTTGAATCATATATAGTTTGGAAAATTTTGGGAATCTGGACAAAGCAGTTGACACCGCCTCGAGGGAGACGTCATACCGACCTTGTTGTCGCTCGAAGACAGCAGACTTCATCCATATCTATGGAATGATGGTTACTCTTTCAAAAAACAAACCGAAAGAGATATTTACTCACTCGCTCAGTATCGGCTACAGTCCGCGCACGAATTAGAAGCTCCCTCGCGACACCTAGCTCGCCGTTCTCCGCCTCTAGCTTGACGGCGGCAAGCCAAATCTGCTCGCTTTCGGGGTTGGCGACGAACGCCCTCTCGAGGACTTCACGGGCAGCGGGCACATCCCCAGCCAACCATTTTTCCTTTGCAGACATCAACCAGAGAACTTCGGCCTGCGGGCAATAGTGCACGGCTTGTGTAAGCACGGCGTCGAGTGACTCACTGCAAGACCATGACTGAGATTGAGTACCAGTAGCCCAAAAGATTAAGCCGTACCGTGTTCCATGCGCCTTTTCAAGGTCTGCCGCTTTACGCCATAAGTTGCGTTTATCAGGGAATGCCTTGAGTGCATAAGCCAAAATTGCTCTGGACGTGCCGACCATCCCTCTTGCTTCTGCGCTCTCCGCGTCCGTGACCCACGTCTCCAGTCGGTCTTCTTCTTCGACTTCCATGGCCACCGTCGCTTTGATGATCGCTTCACATGTCCTCGGCGAGCCCTCTGTTTCGCATCGTTCTGCTTCCTTCAACCACTGCTCTCGTGTCAGTAGTACTTGATGACGTCGCAATTCTCGCACGCCTGCTTCGATCGTTTTGTCAACAACATCGAGCTCCTTGTTGCGGGCCTCGGCAGGTTTTTCGGGATCTGCTGTCGCTTCCTGTTCAAGGAGACGGCCAGCAGCTATCCAAATTTCGTGCGATGTTGGGACTGACTTGCGAGCCTTGTTCAGGACAGCTTTCGCACGCTCTGGCGTTTCGAGACGAGCGAGCGCTAACCATAGCTCGACGGAAAGGGGAATCACCTCGACGGCACGGGAGAGAAGGATACGAGCGTCGGATGCGGAGGGTTCGAGGTTGACGGTCTCCTTCCATAAGCGTACAGAGTTCGGAATATTTTCAAGAGCTATATGAAAGGTTAGTGCAAGCGTCGCGAGAAGGGCGATTATAGAACGCACCTTTACGAAGAACTCTTCGCTTCGCCTTCACGTCTTGCTCCAGATCGGCGGCAGCCAACCATACCTTGACGCTCTGGCCCACATGTTGAACCGCGTTCGCCAAAATAATCTTGGCGTCATCTTGGTTCTGCGATGAAAATTAGTACTCAAGACATCGATTAAGTATCCGTACGTACGTGTAATCTAGCAGCTTCCAGCCATACGTCTTCGCTCTTTGGACACTGTTCACATCCAGCCTTGATCAGCTTGCGTGCTGCGACCATTCGACCGGCATGTTCCTCTAAACATGCCGCAGCGATCCAACCCGGGGCATGCTTGGGGTTTGATTTCACGAGGGAATCGAAGAGCATCCGAGCTCGCTTAATATCACCGATCTCAGCCTCAGACTTGATCACGACGCTGTCCAAGGATGTCAAATAACCCTTGGGGTCGACCGAGGTAGCCAGCCCAGAGCTGGCAGATGTGCCTGAGATCTACGATAGTCACGAATGAATACATGGTATCTCTCAGACGACAATACTCACCTGATCGAGCTTGAGCGAGAGAATCTTGTCTCGTGCTTGGCCAATTTCCACGAAGTTGGTCATTGTCCCTGCAGGCGTCTCGAGGCCACCCGACTACACAAACGATGTCAGCACATGCCACCCGAGGATACAATCCCTACCTCTTGCTGTCTTGGGTCCAACGAACTCTCGTATTCCGCCTTGCTTCTGTCGCCGACAATGATGCTATCGGGGACGACAAAAGATCTTTCGTCCTTTCTTCGCTTCTTCCGAGTGAGATTACCTACTTCTGGTATGTTCTCCCACTCCTGGTCAGTGACGACGGATAGACCACGTTTCAGGTCAGCGAATTGCTGTTGAATCTTGGGTCGCTCTGCGCGATGCTGTACCAGCTCTGCATTCTCGCGCGCCTCCCTGAGCAAACACAGTTCAGCAGGAACACGAACGGGAATCAGACAACACACCTGCGGGTTCGTCTCCGCGAGTCCATGTTCCGGTCGACGGAATCGTATATCCTATCCGCTTCTTCATCATCCTGTTCGTAAGTCGTTCCCGCAAAAAGCCCGAATTCGTTATCGGGGTCTTGGAATTGGTCGTGGTCGACATCAGGTTCCTCGCCGCGTCTGGCTTGGGCCTCCCTGTAACATAGAGCGTCTGTTTAAATACAATTAGAGAACCTCGAAGGAGACGAGAGTAACGTACGCTATAGCTTCTGCAGATGGACCTTCTCTTGCAGGACCGATATCCGAACGCGTCGTGAAACCAGAAGCACTGGGAGTCATGAGAAACAGTTACCGGGAAGATAACAAGCGTACTCACCCACGACCAAGACCAGCGACGTAGGACGCTGGTGCGGGCATCGAGAGAAACGCCAGTTTGTTGTTTTTGGCTGCCATTGTCGGTGACCGATGACGACTAGACACAAGGCTTGATACGAGCCAAGTACAGGTGACCAAAGTAGCACAAACTGCTTACTTAAGAAAGTGCCGAGTGTGGCCGAAACGCTTAGTCATCATCACCATCCTTCAATCGGGTCCAGCATGTCACTCGCTCTTCTCAGAGCACCGAGTCGGTTTTGCATCTCGTTCGATTCTATCTACTGACGTCTTCTACCAGTCGCACGTGCTGCTGCACTCCGACCTGTGCTCGGCATTCCCGTAACGTCTCGTTTCGTGCATTCCTCCAAACCAGTTCATGCACCGGAAACTGAACCAACTACCTCCCTCGCTATCCGTGGTTCAAACCAACACAGTCTTGAAACGCCCAGCAACAAGGCCGGTATGTGTTGTCCATTTCTTCTCTCTTCCCTCCCTACCTCGTTCATCTCAGAGTATGTGCTTGCAACCCTCGACAAGCTTGTCAACTGGGCACGCCAGGGCTCAATGTGGCCCATGACATTTGGTCTTGCCTGCTGCGCCGTCGAAATGATGCACATGGCTGCCGCTAGGTACGACCAGGACCGTCTCGGTGTTGTATTCCGTGCCAGTCCCCGTCAGAGCGATATCATGATCGTCGCCGGAACACTCACCAACAAGATGGCTCCCGCACTGAGAAAGGTTTACGATCAAATGCCAGAACCAAGATGGGTCATCTCCATGGGTTCGTGCGCGAACGGTGGTGGCTACTATCACTACTCCTACGCCGTCGTCAGAGGATGCGATCGTACGCTACTCTCCTACCTTTCTATTCCTCTCTCATCTCCCAAAGGTATCGTGCCTGTAGACATCTACGTCCCCGGCTGCCCTCCCACTGCCGAGGCCCTTCTCTACGGCATGCTTCAACTTCAGCGGAAAATGAGGAGAAACAGAAAGAGCGTATTGTGGTACGTATCTACATCGCATTAGTCCTCGCGCTCTATTTCACTGCTCAAAGGTACCGCAAGTAGTTTAGAGAGAAGACGCGAGGGCATAGATTAGCATCAACTCTATATATGCGTTTACCATCTTTGATCTATATGTTCCTTTTCGCTCACCGACGCGAGGCTCTAGGACCAAGTCAACAAATCTTGACTGCGATCGATTTGCTGGTTTTTCAAGCACGTAACATTTACGCGTGCAAAGGTAAGCGATGTAGTCTGGTCGCCAGACTACCCTGCGAACACTTGTGCGTTGTTAAGACACAAGTACATCGACCCCGCTAACGCATGCGTGGACTACGAGGGCTTAAACGGTCCGTGACTTATAACTCAGACAATGGTGCAAAAGTCGACCAAGAATACGCCAGTGCGTGGTGGGCTACATGTTGCAAATCTGGTCATGCTACCAAGGGGCGAATTAGACGAAAAGAGTGTGGTATAGGGTATCTGCTGCGTTCCTCAATTGATATAAAAGGGGCGGTATCATACGATAAGGTAAAGCGAACGAGTCCAAAGGACGAAACGAGCGGAAGGTATAGGCAAAGAATGTCAGAGGGTCGGTGTGGGACAACAGCGATTGGGCGACACTGCGCAATGAATCATCGAGTGCGTGGAATCACAACACTATTGGGCGGTGGCTTCCCCATCGTGCTGTACCTTGTCGTGAGCATGGTGTCGTCTCCCATCGACATTCTCCGGCGGCGCACCATCGATTGATCCCGGGGAGCTGACCACGAGTTCAGGAAGAACAGGCGGTTCACTGGATATGACTGCACGTGGTTCCTCTTCGTCTCTGGTTTCAGCAGAGTAGGCCGAGGAAGAACGGGGTATACCATTGGGGACCTCGGTCGATGGTTTGGGCGTCGTGAGGGTGGCGGAAAACCGCCTGACCGACGGAGAAGTTGGCGTACTTTGACCGGCAACTGCCATCTCTGTGTGAGGGGACGGGGGATCAGGGAAGTCCCAGGCACGGGGAACAAGCGCAACAGGTAAAAGCCAGGTTGCAGTACAAACGACACCTTTGCCTTTGTCCGCTCTCTTGATCAGGCTCCACTCCGTCTGAACAAATTGGGCAATGTAGCGAATGAACGGGAGAATTTCGCGCACACCCTCACTGAGGATAGCGATAGCCGTCAGCAGGTCAAGGACCGCAGAACCAGGGGACTCGGTTGTTTCAAGGAAGGCAAGGGTTGGAGGAGGCAGGCAGAGTTCGAAACCCCACCAATCTGTGATCGAAAGGAGAGATGAGTACGTTAAACAAGCAACGTGGAATAAACCTGACATGTAAGCACAGATATCCTGTCTGTGGGAGCGAAAACACCTTTGTGATCAGGAAGTATGGCTTTGCCTGTGGCATACCCCAACGCCATGAGCTGTGGAGTGATTTGTTCTATACCATCAATCACCGTCTCCGCGGTAGGCACCGCGCCAGCAAAGAGACCCTGGGCCGTGACCGGTGCACCGAAACCCATGTTGGGAGCTGTCACAAGGTCGACGATGTGTATGTCCGCTAGGGCAGCGGATATGGCAGATACGGATGCTGTCGCAACGGATTCAATCTGAGCAAAGTGTAGATCATGGACGTCCTTATCCTGCATACTAAGACAGACACCATGAATAGGGACACTCGTCGCAGGGTCGCTGGGATGAGCGGGAAGAGCCCTAAGATGGGTGATCACCTTTGTAGCCGTCTTTGGGTCATGGAGCTGAGCTTTAACGCGAGCTACGTCAGATTTGGAGGGAGGCTTTGTCTTGTTTGGCGTAGAGTCAACAAGAAGATTATGGTCACCAACGATGATAGAGCGAGCGATGAGAGCAAATTCCTTTGCACGCTTTTCTGATGACCCAGCCATGAAAACAGAGAGAGTGCGACCAGGCTTAGGTTTCTTCTGCGGAGCGTTTGAGAAAGGTTGGATCTGGAGGGGAGGAGGGACGGTGCGAGTCTTGTTCTGCTTTACATTGGGACGAAGAAAAGAGAAGGACGGAAAAGAGAAGCGACGAGGATCCTTGGCAGTTGGATTCGCAGGAGGAGAGTAGGGCAACGCGGACTGGCTCTGGCTTTGCATTGGCCGGTCGTCCTGGATAGATGACTGGGTACGAGCTGGAGAGGGAGGCACAAGGACGGCAGGGTTGGGAGATTCGGGAAGAGGAACGGCAACCGGTTGACCCTGGATAGTGGGCGTAGAGTCAATGGTGGGCACTGAGGCTGCGGAGACTCTGGGATGCGCCTCTTCTGCAGGTTGGCCGTCATGGGCTTGCACAGACTCTACGGAGATTTCAGCGACGACATCGTCCTGTTTCTCTCCAGGAATGGGCCTCGAGGCTGCCTTCGGGGACTTGAAGAAAGCGAGCATGGAAGGGGAAACGAAAGAACGACCACGAGAGGGTCGAAAAAAAGAGAGTTAGCTTTTATACGTACTGGCGGGGGACTGGACTCGCTTGTTCGTGAGAAAGGCGTAAAGAGAGACAGACAAGTCAAGTTGTCTTCTGGTCCTCTGCTGGGTCATTCGACATCCCCCATGTTGGCCGTCTCTCTCCTCCGTCCGCCGCTCTTCCCTTCTTTGGCCTCCTCAAACTCGGCCACCATGTCCCCACTCAGGGGCTATTATTCTCTTTCTAGAACGTAACCCCTCCCGAGGGGGTCTTTGTTTTGCAACTGATCTGTCTTCAACCGATTAGATGGCGCGAACACCGATACGCAGCTTTCTATCCTTCTCCATCAGCCGCCCAGTCATGTCGTCCCAAAGTACGTTCGCTCCACCCAGCCCGCATGGACCTGAATGAACGGCCCTTGACAGCGGTCATCCTCACGTTCAAAGACAAGACGTCTTACCAAAAGTACAAGAAAGAGGTGCTCGACAACAACGGCACGATCAAGGACGATTTGGGTGAGACCTTGTTGGTAAGTCATTCAGCTCATCCGTTTCTCCCGCCTGACTCGGGATCGGCTTCTAGGGTTTCACTGCGATCATCTCTCCAACTGTTGCTGCATCCCTACAATCCAACAGCCTGCTGCCAGGTGGCGGCGGTATCACCACTTTTGGTATCGGCACTTTCGCTAGGACTGCTCTGACATCGTGCGCTCACTCCTTGGGCAGATCGCGACGGTCAGGTCACAATCCAGAAGTGATGGGATACATATCCTGTAGGATCGTACACACAGACATCCTTGCTGTACAAACCGAACGGTACTATGATATAATGTCAAGATAAATAGCTGCCATGAAACGATCCAACCAACTCAGGTCACAATCACGATCTCCCCCCTCCCATCCTTGAGCACCACCAACTCACACTCGATCTTGTCCCCCGTGTCCATACACACCACCTCGGTCGGATCGATCGGCGACGTCCGTATCTGCCGGCGCTCGAAAAACGACCGTCCGAGCACGACATCAAAGTGCGGCTCCTCCGACAAGTACACCGGCACCGACACCGTCTTGGGCTTCCCGTTCCCCGCAGGCACCAGCGTGATCGGCCACTTGCCCAGATTGACGAGCCCGCCATAGCCATAGTGCCCCGGCGCGGCGTCGCCGGGTATGAAGCCGTGCTTGAGCGCAAACTTGCGCGACATGTACACGTGGCGGTGGCCCGCTTTGAGGAGCATCCGGACTGTGCGCGGTCAATGTTGCCCCGTACGGGACGCAAGGCACGCACC
>JBBPUG010001009.1:0-12918 GCA_038094535.1 Tubosaeta aff. alveolata | reverse complement strand
CCAATGAGAGAGCAAAGATAAGGCAAGATAAAAGAAGGAACTGTAGAGTCGAGTCATCTACCTTGGAAAGGAAATGACAACACGAGGAAGTCATTGGAAGGGGAAAGGTGAGAAGACGAGACGACAGCTCGAGATACTACTCAGGGAAAGAAGTAAGCCTGAGAAATAAAGGTATGAGTTATCACCCAAAGGAAACGTTGATAGTCTCAAGAGAAAGTCGTGGTTGACGACGAGAAGAGGAAGAACTAAAGGGAACGATGAGAGAAGGGTTTGCAAGAGAAAAAAGAAGAAAAGAATCGTAACATTACCCCCTTTGTACTGTCGAAGTACCCACGAAGACTAAAAGTCTATAGCAGAGGGTGATCCGGTGTCGTTCTCAACGAACTCTGAGGCGAAAAGGATGTCTTGCGGAGTAATGGGAGAGGGAGATCGTTGACGAGGAGGATGGGTGGTACGACAACGTGTGGATTTTCTGTTACGAGAAGGAGTAGAATGACGACGAGAGAAAGATGATGACAACAAAGAGAGTTGCTCAAGATAATGATGAATATCCCTAAGGAATGCTCCCAGATTAAGATGATGGGCTAAGACGACGAAAGCATTGACATCGGCAGGATCTAGGCGTTGAGTATCAACAGTGGAGGTTTGTTCTAAGCCAGATAGGTGGCCAATTGATAGGAGTCGAGAACGACGAAGAAGTTGGCATAGAGTGGATAATGGTGAACCATCGTCCAAGTAATACTCGAGAGCGCAAGTGACAGAGGGATCGGCCAAGAGACAGAATAGGGAGTCAAGATAGCCTGTGGGAGGAGGGGAGAGTCGGTGAGCAGAGAGAGGTTCCTCAATGTAGATGACATCATTGGAGAAGTCGGATGTGTCCCATCTAGGGATGGTACAAGTGCAAGGGGAGTTATCATTGTTCATGAAGATGGAAGGAAGGGAGTAGGAGGTAAGCACGTTGCCAGAGGATCAGGTACTAGATAGCAGCGCACAGCAGCACACTATGACTTTCACTGATTCGAGCTGAATGCAGAGGGGTGAAGAATGAGTTCAAGAATCAAGAGTAACGGAGAACAAGACGAATGAAATAAGACAATGACAATGAAAACAAGGCGAGGTTAGGAATGCGAAGAAAAGCAGAAGTAGAGTAAAAAGAGGAAGGAACAAATAACAGCTTGACCGTTGAGGAGGACACTCATGAAGAGGTACAACACTGCTCAAGGGGTTCAGCAATTATTTCAAGGAATGGGAACGTTTATAAGGAGAGAGAATTCTGGGGGCGTGACGGAGGTTTTCTTCAGGTTCCCAGGTTGCTTCGGATGGGGAGTATCCTTTCCATGTGGTCAGGTACTGATAGTTTCCAGGGCAGCCTTTGTGCGACAGGATAGCCTCCACTTCGAATTCTTCTTCGTCATCAATAAGGTCTGAAGGTGGTTCGGGAAAGGAAGGTCCATGTGCTTCTGTCTGTTTAAAAGGAGATAAGAGGGAGGTGTGGAACGTGTCATGGATTTTCCAGGAAGGAGGTAGTCTGAGACGGTAGACGAGGGGAGAAATGACCTGGGAGATCTCGAAAGGTCCATGTCGTTTGGGGGCGAGTTTTCTAGAGGGGTATGGGATACAAAGGTTGGTGGCTTCCAACCATACCTTGTCTCCAACTTTCCAAGGGGAGAATGAGCGAGTGGAGTGGCGAGTCATTGCTAAGCAGGCGGAGTCATGAGCAGCAAGGGCTTCTTCTCGTGCCTTGGACAGGGCGATCAATCTGTCAGACAGAGCAGGAATGAATGTTTTACCCAAGGCAGGGAAAGATCTGGGTTCATATCTGAGGAGGAGGGAGAACGGAGAAGTCTTAGTGGAACTATGAGGAGCAGAGTTGTGATGAAATTCGGTGGTGGTGAGGAATTCTGACCAGAAATGGGGGTTGTTGGCGCAGAAGATACGGAGGTAGGTTTCGAGTTCTTGGTTTGTGCGTTCGGTTTGGCCATCTGTCTGAGGGTGATACGCAGTGGAGAGTCAAATGTCATACTGGAGGAGACAAGCAAGTTCTAGGGCAAATGCAGAGGCAAACTGTGGGCCACGATCTGAGATGATGGAATCGTAAAGACCAAAGTGTTTGAACACATTGTTGAAGAAAAGTTTGGCCACTCCTGCGGCGTCAATGGTTTTGTTGCAAGGGATGAAAATTACCCCCTTCGTAAGGCCATGGTTGACCACAACCATAATAGAATCAAAATCCGATGACAAAGGGAGATCTGTAATAAGATCGACAGAGATCTGTCGAAATGGCAAGGATGATGACGAGGGGATTGGGTTCAAGGGAGCGACGGTAGGATGAGTGTTGACCTTGGATTGCTGACATATAGCGCAGCCAGCGACAAAGTTTTTGATGAAGGCACCAAGTCCAGGCCACCAAAAGTCACATTCTAGGATTGCCTTTGTGCGGAATTGACCAGCATGGCCAGTGGTGGGGGAAGAGTGAATGCTGTAGAGAAGTGTGGATCGGGACGAGGGTGGAACATATAAACAACCTTTGTAGAAAAGGTGGCCATTATCAAATGACCAATCTTGGAGTGAGGAACGAGGGAACAAAGGTGTTGCTTCTTCCATGGCTTTGAGCGCACGAAGGACGAGTGGGTCAGACGAGGACGAGGATCGGATATAGTCAAAGAGTTTAAGGTCAAGGGCATTGATAATGACAGGATCTGGGAGGATAGATGTGTCGGCATTGTCGGAGGAGATGTCAATGGAATCTTTGTGGGAAAGGGCGTCAGCTGGACCCATCTGGGTTCCAGGGGTTACTTTCCAAACAAGGTCGAAGTCGAGGAGGAAGAGGGACCAGCGGGCTTGACGACAGGAGAGTTTGTGAGGGTCTTTAACAAAGGAGAGGTTCTTATGATCTGTGATTATCGTGATGGGGTGTGAAGTTCCAAGGAGGTATTGTCGCCATTCTTCAAGGGCGAGGATGACAGCTAGGAGTTCTCGGTCGTAGATGTCGTAGTTTCATTCAGCGGGGAAGGTCTTCAAAAAGTAGGCACAGGGATGGAGGTCACCATTGACATCGGCCTGAAGGAGTACTGCTCCAGAGGTGATGAGGGAGGCATCGGTCATGATAGAGAAAGGATGAGACGTGTCAGGAAGGGCGAGGACTAGAGCAGAGCAAAACTGAGTGATGAGGGAACGGAAAGCAGTTTCTTGGAGTGAAGTCCATGACCAGGGTTCGTTTTTGTGAGTGAGGAGAACGAGGGGAGCGACGATGTTAGAGAAATTAGGGATAAACTTCTGGTAAAAGTTGGCAAATCCAAGGAAACTGTGAATTCCTTTGACTGAGGTTGGGGGTTTCCAGTCCTTGATGGCGGCGAGTTTGACAGGGTCCATCTCGAGTCGTCCTTGACCAATGATCATGCCAAGGTATTCCATCTGGGGGGTGTCAAAAGAACATTTGGAGATCTTGAGCAAAAGGTGGTGTTCTCTAAGTTGTTGTAGGACTCGACGTGTGTGATCGTGGTGGAGTTCTATGTCATCTTTTGTGTGAATGCCTAGGTCATCCATGTAGATTTTCAACCAACGTTCCGCTAGCATATCAGCGAAGATATGATTCATGAAGGCTTGGAATGTGGGAGGAGTGTTATTGAAGCTGAAGAACATTACAGTGGGTTCAAAAAGTCCAAGCGGGGTGATGAACACCGCTTTCCATTGGTCCTCTTCTCGAATTCAGATGTTGTTGTATCCCCATCATATGTCGAACTTGGTGAACAAGGTCGGGTCCTTCATGTTATCGATGAGATCAGAGATGAGTGGGAGGGGATACGCATTGCGGATGGTATATGAATTGAGATATCAATAGTCCTGACATGGACGAAGAGAACCGTCTTTCTTGGGTATGAAGAAAAAAGGAGAGGCTTGTGGGGACTTTGACAGGACGATGTGGCCGGTTTTGAGATGTTCTTCAACAAAGAGGCGACAGACCTCCTTTTTGGTGGGGTTTAATGAGTAGACTTTGGCAATCTTTGGGACAAAGGTGGGCTTGAGTTCAATGGTATGATCATAGGGTTGGTGAGGTGGGAGAGTGTCGAAGGTTTTTTCGGAGAACAGGTCTTCATAGTCTTGGCACCAGGTAGGGATTTCATGTTCTAGTTTGGTCGCTTGTTGGGCCAGCTGGGTCGAGAGGGTAACCTTGTTAATCTCATCCCGGGGCGGACGCTCACAAAGAGGTACCACAGTGTCCTGGGATGGAGTTTCCTTGTTAATACTTACCGTACCATGGATCCAATCGATGGTAGGGTTCCATTGTTTCAGCCAGGGCATACCGAGGATGATCTGTCGCTTGCTGAGGGCGACAACCATGAGATCGAGGTGGTCATTGAACGAGGAAATTTGAGCGTTAGCTTGGATCTTGAACTTAATGGCTCCCTTTTTGTTGGGAGAGCCATTGACGTTGTAGGCCATGAGGGGTGTCTGGATATGTTTGATCCCCATACGAAGGGCGGGAACAAGGCTAGGGTCGATGAAGTTACCAGTTGCTCCGTAGTCTAAGAGAGCAACAGTCTTGACAACGTTTGAACCAACTTGGAGATGAATGGGTAGACGGAGAGCCCTTTGGCTGGGTAATCCGACAAGGACATGGGGAGGAGAGGGTGTAGACAGGTTTCTTTCCGTCAAGAAGTCTTGGACAGCGAGGGCGGCGACTTCTTCTTCATCAGAGGGTTCTTTGTTGGGTTCGTAGAGGGTTTTCAAGACTTGGAGGATTGTGGCGTCGTCCGTCCCGGAGTTACGAAGTTTATCGAAGTAGGCGTCAAGGGCAGAGGTGTGTTTAGGCTTCTCATAGTACGCTTTCAACTTTTGAAGGCCTGAGGTAAGGTTCTTTCCAGAGGTGTGGAGTTTGCCAAGGTAAGCGTCAATGGCAGAGGTGGACTTTGTCGTGGGGGTTCCAAATGCAGTTTTCAGGACGAGGATGATTGTGTCTTCAGCGACTCCAGAGTTACGAAGGTGATCGAAGTAGGCATGGAGTTCTGAGGTAGGTTTAGGATCGAGGTGGGCGATGGTTTCGGTAGGTCTGGTGTTCTGTGGGCGAGGGGATGAAGGTTTAGTGCCTAAGCACTCGATGGCATTGTGGCCTTTCTGGCGACAATGGAAGCAAAGACCAAGTTTAGTGCATCTCATGTGCTCCAGCGGGGAGAGTTTCTTGAGTTTGATATATGTGGTGTCCATGGTTACTATGGGGCTAGTGGTGAGGGGTGGACTGAGGATGAAGGTTTGGAGATCCTTCCCAATCTAGGTCTGCTAGATCCTGGGTTGATGACTAGGATGACGACAGTCGGCCGTCCGATGGATGATCTGTTAGATCCAAAGGGTTTGTGACAGGTGATAACGACAATCGGTCATCCGATGGTTGATCTAGGGTTACTAGATCCTTGGGTTGTTGACTGTGACGATGATTAGGGTTCTGCATGGGTCAACCCATGGGTGTGCTGACCTCAACCCGCACCTGACCCGTCGTAACCTGTACCCGTACTACCTGTGGGTTGTACAACCTGTGGGTGCCCCTGACGGGTGTACGGGTGGCACCCATCGTGGGTTAACCCACGGGTAGTGAGGCCTTGATAGGTGCACCTGTGCCACCTCACCATTGTCGTCGGCTGTTGCACCTCTCGGGCACGTCGTTCTGGGTGGTGGGGCGCACCATTATGCTGCCCCTACCCTCCTTGTCGTCTCGCGGGTGTTGTGTGGGCTGTAACACCCCGCACTCGTCGTCCTTTGGGTGAGCGTACACGCGCACGACCATGATGGGGGTAGGCATGATTACTCGCATCCCCTCGTCCTGCTCCTCGTTGTCGGCGCCGTGGTGGTGTGCCGTTGTGCCCCCTTGCCCGCGCCCTCGTTGTTAAGGTGGGGGTGGACGCGCCGTTGCTCTGCCGTCGTTGTGGTTGGTGCACCCACACCCTTTTTCCATGTCGCCATGGTCATTGGCGCTGTGGTGGTGGAGATGGTGGGGGGCGCTTTGCTGGCACATCGCCACAGTCATCGTCAGCACTGTGGAGGTGGGCATGCCATTGTGTACCTTCTCCCACACCGAGGTCGTCGTGGACACACTGTTTTGCATCCTCAGTGGGGGATCGTCGTCGGTGTGCCCTCGCTGTCCTCCTCGTTTTGGTGACAGTGGAGCCATCACGTCATGAGCGCCCTAGCACGTGATGATGGTGGTGGGCTGACGCATCATCGTCGTCGTCTTGAGAGTGGAGGGGCCGCCTGTTGTCGGGTGGATCGTCACCATTGTGTGGTGGGGACGCCTGCTTGTCATCCGGGTGGGTGGTGGTTGCGCCGTTGCGCCACACCACCTTCCTCATCGTCTTGCGGGTGGTAGACGTGCATGTGCACCCCTTCTGTCATCATGGTTGATGGTGGGTGCAACGCTGTGCAGCCCCCGCTCCCCTTGCCTTGTGCAAGTTGTGGTTGTGCGCAGGCCGCTTGCATGTGCCGTGTGTCATCACGTCCCTGTCGCACGCTCCTGCCTGTCGTTCAGGTGGATTGGCGGTGGTGGGCGTGTTGCACCACCCTGTCGTTGCTGGTGCACGGTGGTGGTGGTGGTGCGTTGTCGTCGGTCGTGTTGTTTGGCACTGGTGGGTTTGCGCACGGGTAAATACCCACGGGTCACGCGGGTCACGGGTCGTAAAGTTGCAACCCGCACCCGCACCCATGGACACCCATACCCATGACCCGCCACAGGTGACCCATACCCATGCAGTTCCCTAACGATGATTATGGCTTGGATGACGACGATCTGTTGTCTGATGGGGCAGTGACGAGGAAGATGACGATTAATCGTCCAATGGTTGCGAGGGGGAGCTAGTGACAAGGAGAAGGTGGTGGGGGTAGGCCCTGCTCTGTAACAGGAGGGGCTAAAGGAGACTCTGAATCTTTTGTAACGCGAGGTGCACCCGAGGGGACATTGGCAACACAAGGCGTACTCAAGAGAGCATTCGACTAAATCCAAGAGAGGCGGACGCTCACGAAGAGGTACCACAGCGTCTCTCTTAGCAAGCTTAGTGTGAACAGAAGACAGAGGACAGAGGATGAGGATGAAGGAGCACACTAGTCTCGAGAATCACTCGAGGACAAGAGATAACTACGACAAAGACTATGGACAAGAGACAAGGGACTTAGGATTGAGAGATCCGGGGATCAAAGACGAAGGACGTTGGTTAGGACTGAGGACGGTGACGAGGAACTCAGAGGACTCGAGAATCGCTCGAGGACAGAGAGGGTCTAGCACTAGGTGCGTAGATTCAGAGTGAGGAACTATAATACAGGCGATCTGGTATATAAGTGTTCTAGTCGTGGGAGAATGGAACACTATGGAATGTGATGGAACAAGGGGGAACATCACTATCATGAGAGAGACAGCTGCGGAGCTGATCGTCCAATGAGAGAGCAAAGATAAGGCAAGATAAAAGAAGGAACTGTGTTACAATTTTTCTCCCTTCTTCATCGTCTCGTTCCATCCTTCTTCATCATCTTGTTCCATCTTCTTTCTTTGACATCACTTATGTAAACCTCTTTTGATTGGACGATTAGCTCCACAGCTGTCTCTCTCACGACAGCGATGTATCCCCTTGTTCCATCTTGTTCTATGACATTCCATTCTCTCACGATAGGAATGCTTATATACCGTTTGCCTTGTACTTTTATTCCTTACACTGAATCTACGCCATCCTGTGTATTCATTCCTTGTCCTCGAGCGATTCTCGAGTCCTCTGAGCTCCTCGTCATTGTCCTCAGTCTTGGCCAACATCCTTCGTCCCAGACTCCTCGGATCTCTCAACCCTAAACCCTAGTTCATTGTTTACGATATTCGTCGTACTCATTCTCTGTCCTCGAGCGATTCTCGAGACCGTGTGCTCACTCATCATCGTCCTCTGTCCTCTGTCGTCGTTTCACACTTAGCTTGCTAGGAGAGACGCTGTGGTACCTCTTCGTGAGCATCCGCCTCTCTTGGGTTAAGTCGAACGCTCTCTTGAGTACGCCTAGCATTACAAAAGATTCAGTGTCTCCTTCAGCCCCTCCTGTTATGGAGCAGGGCCTACTCCCACCACCTTCTCCTTATCACTAGTCCCCACCGTGCCCTAGGGCAATCACTGGACGACTGATCGTCGTCATCATAGTCACTAGCTCCCCCTCACAACCATTGGACGATTAGTCATCATCCTCCTCATCACTGCCCCATCGGACGACCGATCGTCGTCATCCAAGCCATAGTCTTCGTCACAGTCAACGACCCAAGGATCTAGTAACCCTAGATCAACCATTGGACGACCGATCGTTGTCATCCCCAGTCACAAACCCTTTGGATCAAACTGATCATCCATCGGATGGCCGTTCGTCGTCATTCTAGTCGTTAAACCAGGATCTAGCAGACCTAGATCAGGAAGGATCTCCAAACCTTCGTCCTCAGTTCACCCCTCACCACTAGACCCACAGTAACCATGGACGTCGCGTACATCAAACTCAAGAAACTCTCCCCGCTGGAGCGCATGAGATGCGCTAAACTTGGTCTTTGTTTCCGTTGTCGCCAGAAAGGCCACAATGCCATCGAGTGCTTAGGCACTAAACCTTCGTCCCCTCACCCACAGAACACTAGATCCACCGAGACCATTGCCCACCTTGACCCTGAACCTACCTCAGAACTCCATGCCTACTATGATCACCTTCGTAACTCCGGAGTCGATGAAGATACAATCATCCTCGTCCTGAAAACCGTATTCGGAACCCCCACGACAAAGTCCACCTCTGCCATCGACGCTTACCTCGACAAACTTCGTACCTCTGGAAAGGACCTTACCCCAGGCCTTCAGAAGTTGAAAGCGTACTATGAAAAGCCTAAACACACCTCTGCCCTTGACACCGATAAACTTCGTAATTCTGGGACAAATGAACCCGACAAAGAACCCTCTGATGAAGAAGTCGCCGCCCTCGCTGTTCAAGACTTCTTGACAGAGAAGGAACCATCCACACCTCCTCCTTCTCACGTCCTCGTCGGCTTACCCAGTCAAAGAGCCCTCCGTTTACCCATTCGTCTCCAAGTTGGTTCAAACATTGTCAAGACTGTTGCTCTCCTAGACTGTGGAGCAACCAGTAACCTCATTGACCCTAGCCTTGTCCCTGCCCTTCGTATGGGAATCAAACGTATCCAGAAACCCCTCATGGCCTACAATGTCAATGGTTCTCCCAACAAGAAGGGAGCTATCAAATTCAGGATCTGAGCTAACGCTCAAATCTCCTTGTTCAATGACCATCTCGATCTCATGGTTGTCGCCCTCGGCAAGTGACAGATCATTCTAGGAATGCCCTGGCTCAAACAATGGAACCCTACCATCGATTGGATCCATGGAATGGTAAGCATCAACAAAGAGACTCCATCCCGGGATGCTGTGGTACCTCTTCGTGAGTGTCCGCCCCGGGATGAGATTAACAAGGTTACCCTCTCGACTCAGCTGGCCCAACAAGCGGCCAAACTCGAACATGAAATCCCTACCTGGTGCCAAGATTACAAAGATGTGTTCTCCAAAAAGACCTTTGATGTTCTCCCACCTCATCGACCCTACGATCATACCATTGAACTCAAACCCACCTTCGTCCCAAAGATTGCCAAAGTCTACTCGTTAAACCCCGCTGAAAAGGAGGCATGCCGCCTCTTTGTTGAAGAACATCTCAAAACCGGTCGCATTGTCCCGTCAAAGTCCCCACAAGCCTCTCCCTTCTTCTTTGTACCCAAGAAAGACGGTTCTCTTCGTCCATGTCAGGACTATCACTATCTCAATTCGTTTACCATCCGCAATGCGTATCCCCTTCCACTCATCTCAGATCTCATTGATGACATGAAGGATTCGACTTTGTTCACTAAGTTTGACATACGATGGGGATACAATAACATCCGAATTCGAGAAGAGGACCAATGGAAAGCGGCATTCATCACTCCGCTTGGACTTTTTGAACCCACTGTCATGTTCTTCGGCTTCAACAATGCTCCTCCCACATTCCAGGCTTTCATGAATCATATCTTCGCCGATATGCTAGCGGAACATTGGTTGAAAATCTACATGAACGATTTAGGCATTCATACCAAAGACGACATAGAACTCCACTACGATCGTACACGATGAGTCCTACAACGACTCAGAGAACACCACCTTTCACTCAAGATCTCCAAATGCTCCTTCGACACCCCCCAGATGGAATACCTTGGCATGATCATTGGTCAAGGACGACTCGAGATGGACCCTGTCAAGCTCGCCGCCATCAAAGACTGGAAAACCCCAACCTCTGTCAAAGGAATTCGCAGTTTCCTCGGGTTCGCCAACTTCTATCAGAAGTTTATCCCCAACTTCTCCAATATCGTTGCTCTCTTGACTCTCCTCACTCGCAAAAACGAACCCTGGTTATGGACCTCCCTCCAAGAAACTGCATTCCGCTCACTCATCACCCAGTTCTGTTCTGCCCCAGTCCTCGCTCTCCCAGACACGTCTCGACCCTTCTCCATCATGACCGACGCCTCCCTGATCGCTTCTGGAGCTGTACTCCTCCAGGCCGATGTTAATGGTGACCTCCATCCCTGCGCCTACTTCTCAAAGACCTTCTCCCCTGCTGAACGTAACTACGACATCTACGACAGAGAACTCCTGGCTGTCATCCTCGCCCTTGAGGAATGGCAACAATACCTCCTTGAAACTTCACACCCCGTCACGATAATCACTGATCATAAGAACCTCTCCTTTGTCAAAGACCCTCGCAAACTCTCCCATCGTCAAGCCCGCTGGTCCCTCTTCCTCCTGGACTTCAACCTTGTTTGGAAAGTAACCCCTGGAACCCAGATGGGCCCAGCTGACGCTCTTTCCCGCAAAGATTCCATTGACACCTCCTCCGACAATGCCAACGCATCTATTCTCCCAGACCCTGTCATTATCAATGCCCTCGACCTCACTCTCCTCAACCACATCCGATCCTCGTCCTCGTCCGACCCACTTGTCCTTCGTGCACTCAAAGCCATGGAAGACGCGACGCCTTTGTTCCCTCGATCCTCACTCCAAGACTGGTCGTTTGATAACGGCCACCTCTTTTACAAAGGTCGCTTATATGTCCCACCGTCATCTCGCTCCACGCTCCTCCGCAGTATCCACTCATCTCCCACCACTGGCCATGCTGGTCAATTCCGCATGAAGGCAATCCTTGAACGAGACTTTTGGTGGCCTGGACTTGGTACCTTTGTTAAAAACTTTGTAGCTGGCTGCGCCGTATGCCAACAATCCAAGGTCAACACTCATCCTACCGTTGCCCCTCTGAACCCGATTCCGTCTTCAACGTCCTTGCCATTTCAACAGATCTCTGTCGATCTTATCACTGATCTCCCTTTGTCCGCAGATTTTGATTCTATTATGGTCGTGGTAGACCATGGCCTTACGAAGGGGGTAAATTTCATCCCTTGTAACAAAACTATTGACGCCGCAGGTGTTGCTAAACTTTTCTTCGACAATGTATTCAAACGCTTTGGCCTTTACGACTCCATTATCTCGGATTGTGGCCCACAATTCGCCTCCGCCTTTGCCTTGGAACTCGCTCGCCTTCTCCAGTATGACATTCGACTTTCCACTACATATCATCCTCAGACCGACGGTCAAACCGAGCATATTAACCAAGAACTCGAAACCTATCTTCGTATCTTTTGTGCCAACAACCTTCACTCTTGGTCGGAATTCCTCACTACCGCCGAGTTCCATCACAACTCCGTTCCCCATAGCTCCACTAAATCATCTCCGTTCTCCCTCCTCCTTGGCTACGAACCCCGATCATTCCCTGCTCTGGGTAAAACGTTCATTCCCACTCTATCTGACAGATTGATCGCCCTGTCCAAGGCACGAGAAGAAGCCCTTGCCGCACATGACTCCGCTCGCTTGGCGATGACTCGCCACTCCGCCCGCTTATTCTCCCCTTGGAAAGTCGGAGACAAGGTATGGCTGGAAGCCACCAATCTTCGTATCCCATATCCCTCTAGAAAACTCGCTCCCAAACGTCATGGACCTTTTGAGATCTCCCAAGTTATTTCTCCCCTTGTCTATCGCCTTAGATTACCTCCCTCCTGGAAAATCCACGACACGTTCCATGCCTCTCTTCTATCCCCGTTTAAACAAACCGAAGCACACGGACCTTCCTTTCCCGAACCACCCCCAGATGTTATAGAAGACAAAGAGGAGTTCGAAGTGGAAGCTATCCTAGCGCACAAAGGCCGCCCTGGCAATTATCAGTACCTGACCGCATGGAAAGGATACTCTCGGTCCGAAGCCACCTGGGAACCTGAAGAAAACCTCCACCACGCTCCCAGGATCCTCTCCACTTATAAATGCTCCCACTCTCTGAAGTAATTTATCCCTTCCCTTCGTATATCCCACTCCATTTCCTCACTCACTCACACTCGGCTCGAATCAGTGAAAGTCATAGCGTGCTGCTGAGCGCTGCTACCTAGTACCTGATCCTCTGGCAAAGCGTTCTTCATCCTGCTTCTCTCCTTGTTTTCTCTTCTGCACTAGTCTGACAGTGCTCTCGATTACCTTCCCCTTTGAAATCAAAGAAAGTCCCCTTCGCATGTTTAGTTTTATTTACTTCTATGTCTATTACTCTTCGATCTCGCTCCTCTACCATGGCAGACTCATCGCCTTTACGTTCTTATCCTGTGCAACCTTCTTTACTTCCGCCTCGTCTTTTGCCAATTCTCTATTCGGCCATCCTCTCTGATCCCGACCTTTGGTGTATCATCCCTGAGGATCCTTTGTATCGAGACGATGACATTTTACGTCATCTTATTGGATTATTTCACACTGTGGTGCGCATTCAAAACCTTCACTTTCACTCTGCCCCACAAAACCTGCCCCCTTC
>JBBPUG010001008.1:0-12947 GCA_038094535.1 Tubosaeta aff. alveolata | reverse complement strand
CTGAAGATGTTAAGCATGCCATCTTCTTACTCTTCAAAGATGATCCATACATCCATTGTTATTCACAGGTGGCTAGAAGGACATGCACATGGTGAGCATGAATAGCATGTTGGAGTGCAATGCTTACCTCTGATAGGCTGTTGCCCTATGCTTACAACATTGTCCAGTTGTTGTTGAAGGACAGGGCCTGAGCATTTCATGTGATCATGGAGAAGAGTGTGGTCCAGGTGCTATTAGAGGACAATGCTGATGCCTTGCCTGGTGTCGTGGCAAAGTCCATACTTGGACAGCATGTTAGATATCTGCTTTTTGGGAGGTCGGTTGAAGTGCCAACTATGGCCAGGATCATTACCTTCTGCAACAATATGCTCCACCTCTCAATGCCAACACCAATCCACCATATCAATTGTGCAGCGATGAATTCTTTTCTTGAGCCATTAAATGGCCTGCAAAATTTGTAGTACTTCTATTGTGCCTTAGCATCCATGCAGATCAATCGTGATGTGTACTTACAAGATTTCATGTTCTTCAAACAGATCACAGATCTCCATTTGTCTGTGCCATTCAATACCTGGAAATCTACTCCACATGGTCTCCAATATCTTGATAGCCTCACTCACCTCTTAGCCCCATTGTTCAAAGGAACCCTGATGGGTTCATGGACTTCCTGAAGAGAGACCCAGCAGTGTTGTTGATCATCTGGGTAAATGACTTCACATTGGAGCATATAGTGTGGTACAACTTGACTAGACATGGTCTGAAGGACATTCACACCATACTCCTGTGAACTGGTATGATGAACACTTATGTAGGATGTGGGAGGTTCTGGTCTGCTAGTGATCGTATTGTTCATGTTACAATTCTTTTCTCTTTTTCTTCTTCTTCGTTCCACCACTCTTATGTTTTTTTACAGTTCCCTCACTTCTCATTGACTACATTGACTTCACTTTAAGGCTACCAATGTTTCCTTCGGGTAGTAACTCTAACTTTGTCTTTCAGACTTGTTCTATTGTCTGGATAGCCCTAGAGCTGTTGTCTCATCATCTCACCTTTCTCTTCCCAACATCTCACTCATGTGACCATTTCTATTCTAAGGTAGATGACTCAACTCTGCAGTCTCTTCTTTTGTCTTTTTTATCCTTGACCTTTCATTGGACGATTAACTCCACAGTTGTCTCTCTCATGACAGTGATGTATCCCCTTGTTCCATTACATTCCATAGTGTTCTATTCTCTCACGCCTAGAACACTTATATACCAGATCGTATGTACAGTAGTTCTTTACACTGAATCTATGCACCAAGTGCACTCTATTCTCTGTCCTCGAGTGATTCTCAAGTCTAAAGCATTTCCTCAACATTGATCCACAAGACTTTTGACCTTTCTGGTCAATATCCTTTGTCCTCAGTCTACGATCTCCATCTGGTCACATGTCACAAGGGCTTTGGTTGTGTTGCTTGTTCAAACGTTCACCCTTTGGTCATGTGTCACAGGGCACCAACCAACCACAATGGAAGGGGTACACTGGGAGTGGGTGTGCTGTTGCATACCCTCACCCTTGTTGTCGTCATGGTGATGGTGGCGGTGGTTGCAGATAATCAATGAAAACAGTCAAACATTACTAATCATCAGAAAGAACTGATAGGAACAGCTGATGGGAACAGCTGACAGAGTTGGCCAATAATATAACAATCAGCACAACCACTGCTATCACCACAATGACAAATGAGGGTACACAACAGCACACCACCACAGTGCCAACGATGAGGGCATGGTGAGCAATGGTGCACCTGTGCCACCACCACCATCACTATGATAATGATGGTGATGGCGAAGGCTAGGGCATACAATAGTGCACTCACCACCATAGTGCTGACAACGAGGGCATACAATATGCCTACCACCTTAGAGATGACAGTAATATGGTGGTGAGGCAGCGGTCTGCCATCACCACCATGTGATGATATGGAGGGCAAGGACTGTACAATAGTGCACCACCACTCCACCATGACAACAATGAGGGGGAAAGGGGGCTCACAATTCCATGCCAGTGGGAGTGGTGCACGACATGCCCACCACTATCATGACAAAGACAGCAGTGACAGAGACAACAAAATTGTGTAACTGTGCACCCACCATAGCCAGGACAGCAAGGGCACAACCACACATTGACATCACCACCACTGCTACCATCATCACAGAAATGGCAGCAGCAGGGCAATGAGGCACGGCAGTGCGCCCATCACCACCAGGATGGAAAGGGGGTGCTACCCCCACACTATGGCGACCGCTTCCTGCCAACCACAACCCCAATGGTGTGAATAGCGAGAGGGTGCAATACCACTACCACATGCATCATGGCAATGAGGACAAGAAAGATGGAGGTGCCACAAACATGTGTCCATTGTGCCATAGAGGTAAGGTAAGGATGGTGCACCACTAACCACCTGCAATGAAGTGGCAAGAGGGTATCCCCATACCTCCATAACCCCCCATGGTGATGATGATGGGGCAGTTACCATGCTCTCACTGCAATAGCAATGATGAGGGCAGAGACGTGCGACAGCACACCCACCACCATGTTGACAACAATGCGTAGCAGTGCATTGTCAAAAGTGACAGCGGCAAGGGCAAGATACCCATGAAATGTGAGACCTGTGGGTCAGGATACAGGTATTAAGCAGGTACAAGTGCAGGTTGAACCTTGGGTACCACCCATGTCCATCTCTACATTCCTTGTCTGGATGATATGCAGCTTTGATTTGCATCATGTAGAGACATGTTGCTCTGTCAATGACACGGTGTCCCCATTTAATCTCATGCTAGTTTTGTGTAAGCACACGTATATAGTCAACCTGCCAAATAGTAATGCAGATTTCCATGGTCCCCAAGCAAGGTTCAGGCAAATGCAAGTCAGCACTCTGTCAGAACTGGTCCTCCTTGCTCCTGATTAGGGGTCAGGAGGTTGGAGTTGTGAAGATGTGGAGGTGCGGAGGGGTGGGTCTTGGTGCAGGACTTATGTGTTGCACCCTTGTGTAGATTCAGGACCCTTTAGGAGCGGAGTTCATGAGTTAGGAGTTAGGAGTTCAGGAGTTCAGGAGTTAGGAACATAGGAGGAGTTCTAGTTGATATTCTGACTAAAGTACAACATAGTATACTACAGAATATTTATATGATTGAGTTGCATATGAATGACTACAGATGATTAAGATGGAATGTTCAATGACTAAAATACTGAGTAAGACAGAGGAAAAGATAAACGAAGCCAGAGCTGTGCACCAGATATACAGATAGCTGGAGTGGTGTGTAGTTTTGTTACATAAGCTAATCTATACTAAATGAGGTAAGGTCATGTGGTCCAGAAGTCAGGTGATGCATATCTGAGAAGATCACACCAGAGATGGTCTGGAGTTGACTAGAGTTGACAGAAGTTGGACGGCATATGACACACTCTCCAAGTCTCTGGGATGTCACGCTAAGTTATGAGATGGCTGCTTCAACAACAACTGTCATGCACCCTTCATCGACTGTATCTTGATCTATTGCTGTCACCTGTTCGCCCTACTTTGCCCATCTACTCAAGTTGGCTTTGTGCCGCTTACCTCTTCTTGGTGGTTTGACTTTGTATCACACCAAGAATGCTCCACTTTGTGTCTATCGAGTCACTCCATCACCATCAAGTGACAGTGGGGTTGAAGATTTGGTGGAGCGCTGCTACCTTTCCTCATATGTTGGTGGGATCTTTCATTGTTTTCACTCTCCTCCTGTTTGGTCAATTTACCACTAGTCTCGATTTCCTGACATAAGTGTTTTCTGCTCTCCACATGTTTGAATCTTGATGATTTCAGTAGCACTTGGTTACCCTTCCCTCTTCACCTTTTGTCATCGTTACTGCCCTCAGTCCTGGCCTGATGGATGTGAGTCCATCTGCTGCTTATTCTTTTCAGTGTCTTATCGGCTTCCATAGCTCCTTTCTCCTCCCAAGATGTGAAGGCAATTGCTACATGTGGCATAGGTAACTCCATGATAACAACTCTTAATATGATGTTCATCCCTGAGCCTCATATCAACATTGAAGAGTTATATGCCAGAGCTGATGGGCATTTCAGCATGGCTGATTGCTTTCAGTGGCCACAATAATATGCAAAAGAATATTCATATGCAGTGTGCATCCCTTGGCAAGAGTTTCACCAAGCCCCTGACAATTTCGCTTTGGCATGGTACACACCTTATGCTGATGATATAGGCATCCTACCTGTTCTACCTGTGGGAGATGGACTAGCTGGGAAACTCAAAAAGGACCAATCCTTGGGTTTGGTTAAACTACTCAATATTATCACAGATCATTATGTTGCTTGGAAGAAGAACCATGGCAAGAAGAAGAATATTGTGTCTAGCATGATCCAGTCATTTTGTTATACTATTCTCTTGCTGCTGCAACAACCCCTGAGATGGCATGATGTTGTCACACATGTTGCTCAGGCCCAGAGGCTTTTCCTTGATATCATTGCCTTCCTCGACTATGTTGAGATAGTACAACCATGTATGACTTGGCCAGACCTCACTCCCCATCTGGTTCATGTGGATTGGATGGGCTGCTTCACCAAAGACAGCAGAATTTGCAATGAACTCTTTTGTGTGGGTGTGCCCATATGGTATGTTTGATTCAACTTCTCTATCACGCCAACCACAATCATTGAAAATCCTGTCACCTACACATTCCCCAACCACATCATTCTTTCCCAATTCTTCATGCCACACAGAACTGTGCAACCTTTTTCTCTCTTATATGTCAGCCCAAATGGATGCAACCGTCATGCCAAAACACATGTGTACTACAAGGATACCCCAGTGCCAACAACCACCTTGAACACTTCTCAGCTGGGCAAAGCCTGCACTGTTACTCAAGTCAATAGGGGGGCAAAAAAAGAGTCACTGCAACAATCCAGTACCAAGGGATGGACAAACCGAAGTAATGTTCTTTTTTGGTTTGCCACTCTCTAAAACTGACCCGTATCTTCTGTGTCACAGAAGGTGGATGTGACAAATGGGCAGAGCCAACTGATCTTCCTAGGATGCCCCAAGCACTTCCTCTATGGCAGCAGACCATGAAAGCAGTGTGCAAAGATCCCTGAAGGGTCAAGTCACCTATTAGAGGACCCAGAATATTATGTTCCTAAGCCTGTACTGTTGATCTCAGGTGGTTTGCCAGAACAGTGTCACTTGTTTATGATGAACTGGTTGAGCATTCAACAATTCTGGATCAAACGGCTTGAAGATGAGGCAAATCCCCCTTCCACATTTCTAGCCCTGCAACAGTGGCAGGACCTTCTCATCAGATCTCAACCAGATGAGAGTGGCACTCCTTCAAATGGCAAAGGCAAGTCAAAAAGCAAACTTGCGAGGGTCTTTGCAGAAGCCATTTACATGATGTAGGGTACCAGCATGGGCCCAAGGGAGGAAGTCCAATGGCACAACCAATCTATCCCAATCAATTCTCTTGACAACCCACCTGTTTGCTTGGTCCATGCTATCCTTTGGGAACTATTCAAACTTGGTTTCCACCATGAGCTCCATGCCCTTGACCATATGATGGTCCTGGATCTATGGGCCACATCTTCCAATGCATGTCGCAGACTTTTGGAGAGTGTATGAAGAGGGCTATGTGGAGAGATGAAGTGGGAGGGTCCATTGCCCACACAGTGAGGAGATCTAGGGTTTACAGATGCTGTCTGTTACAATCAGCAATCCCTAAACAACTTCTGCATCTTGCTCTCTGGCTGGCCAGATGTGCATCCTTCCCTTTATATGTATGCAACCTCTGGCGACATGGACTTCACACAACAGGAAGCATTTGATGTTTTACACCGTGTGTTGTTCATCTATGTCCAGTCTTTCTTTGACCATTTTGGTAGGCCCCCTATGGTCCTGCATACTTTTCTGCTCAAATTTCATCAATGAATATGTGTTGTGTGTTTTCCCTTACTCCTTCCCCTTGGCCCTATGCTGCATTTTCACCCCTTTCCCACTTCATGTTTCACTTTCCCACTTGAACCCAATAACTACACAATGTTTATGTACATACTAATCACATTCGTATATGGCCAGGAAATTGAGTACTGGATATCTCACATACTAACTAGATATCTCATAGGCACATTGCAGGCAATAAGGCAATGGTGGCTTTTCCGGCTAGGTATGTGTAGCCATGTGCCTAGGCAGCAGCTTATGCCTCAATCTCTGCCCAATTTACCTCCTACCATCCTTACTCATGACTAGTCATGTTCAAGTGTGGGGGTCCTTGCCTATGGACTTTTGACTCTTCAAGGGCACTCACACAGCATCATCTGGCATGTGCTATCCATCTATCCCAGCATGCTCATTTACAACAGAACCTCCATGCTACTGAGCCACCAGCGAAAAAGGCTAGAATTGCTGGTGTATCCTGCCAGACCTTACGATGATGGCAATGGCATGTAGTGGCATGCCCCCGATGATGACAACACAAGGATGATGGTAGCGGTGGCCTCACCACTCCCAAGATGACGATGATGACCAGGGTGGAGGAACACGGCGGCATGCCCACCACTACCACGCATGGGTACACCTACAATAATGGGCACATCTGGCCACCATAAGGGTGAGGAGCACCCCCACCATCACCAAAAGGACAACAACAAGGGCGAGGAGGCGCAACACCACTACCACCACAATGTCGATAACAAAGGTGACAGAACAACACAGTGCACCTGCTCCACCACTGCCATCATGATGACAATGACAAACGGTACAGCTGCCATCACTGCCATCACCACCACAACAACAAGGGTGAGGGCATGCAGTGGTGCATCCACCACCACAGCACTAACGATGAGGAGATGGCACAGAATAGCACACCTGCTGCCACCATCACCATCACCATAGTGCCGATGACGAGGGCAATGGTACAAAATGACATCCCCACTGCCACCACCACCATCACCATGATGAGAGCAGAGGGGTACACAACAGTGCACCCACCACCACTGCACTGACAATGAGGAGACGATGCAAATAGCACACCTATGTCACCACTACCATCACCCCAACGATGATGAGAGTGAGGGTACACAACGGCACACCCACCACCACAGCGCTGACGACAAGGGTGATGGTGCAAAATGGCATCCCCACTGCCACCACCCCATTATCTTGACGACCTATGCCACCACCACCATCACCCCAATGATGACAAGGGCAACGGTAGGCAATGGTGCACCCATCACCATGACACCGACGATGAGGGCAACAGTATGAAACAGCATACCTGCACCACCACCACCATCATCACGACAACGAGGCCGAGGGTATGCAATGGTGCACCCGCCACCACTATGCTGGCAATGAAGATGATGAGGGTGGGGGTTCACAAACGGCACACCCACTGCTACCACCACCACAATGATGAGGGAGAGGGTACACAATGGCACACCCACTTCCACCACCGCCATCGCTACAACAACAATAAGAGTGAGAATATGTAACAGTGCACCCACTACTATAGCACCGACAATGAGTGTGGGGGATGAAACAGCAACCTATCAAAGGAGTGCACGACAGCATTCCAATGGAGGCAGTGCACAACACGCCCACCACTACCCTGACAAAGATGGCAGCAGCAGAGACCACGAGGTAGCACAGCCATGCCCCCAACACAGCCAGGACAGTGAGGGTGCAACCATGCGCTGATACCACTGCCACCACTGTCACGAAAACGGCAGTGGTAAAGGTGACAAGGTCATGTGGCCACACACCTACCACCACCAGGATGGCATGGGGGCCCCCACTACGGCAACAGCTGCCACCAACCACAACCGCAACAACGTGGATAGTGAGACAGTGCAATGGCACCATTATGCACACCATGATGACAAGGACAAGGAAGATGGGAGGATGTCCCAACCAACCACCTGTGACAATGTGACAAGGGGGTGTATCCATGCACCCCATACAGTGAAGACGATAGGGTGGCTATAACACTCCCACCGCAATGATGACGATGAGGGGAGGGGGATGTGATGGCGGTGAGGGTGGGGGCAGAGCATGAGCATACACCATGTATTAGATAGTATTTAATATATTCATTTTAATCACTTTAAAGTGTGATGTGCAAGTACGAAAAGAAAAAAAAAACCCACTACCATTGCATGCTCCTACAGGCTTGTACAGTGCTGTAGGCCTGTACAGATTACTAATATGCCTGTATGATTACTAATAGTCTGTACATTCGAATGGTGGCTGTACTGACTGTGGTGGCTGTAGCATGTCTGCACAATAGGGGACCTAGCCATAGCTCTACAATATCTGTAGTCCATTGTCCAAACCTGCCCATTGAATTGACAATTTGCTGATGTAATGAAGCCTCATCTACAGGTTCATGTCAGTTTAATTCAGTCATACAACACCACTGCAACATGTATGTATGCAGGAAAAACTTACGATGTCACAAACACCACCCATTGGCTGGCACACTCAAGTTAGTAAGTCGACACATGTGACCAACTGGCTCTGAATTGCTTCAGAGCATTCCAACGTGCGGTGAGTGGGTAACCCAATGTGCAGTGCTCAGTCCCACATGAGATCGAGGTGGGTTGTGCAGTGTCCCTTGCATCCTTTTGCTCTCCAGCCAGGCTGATCAAAGACTCCCTGCCACTATTTAAGCTCGCTGTCATTGCCTTACCACAGACGTCAACCCTCAAAACTGATTCTTGCACATGTCCCTGCTCATTAATGTCAACAACTGCTCATTGCAATTTGCAGTGGTCGCTCCTCATCATGTTGAGTGCACGTGCACAGTTCAATGTGGTGAGGCATGCTGCTACTCACTATTCATGGCATTCCTGACTGCTGGGACGGAATCTGGGGTTCCCCGAATGCTCCTATCTTACACACATGTGGTGAGTTTTCCCGATTATCATTACTTATCTTCTGAGACTAAAGCATTTGGACCTGACACCAGAGCACTGAGAGAAATTTCACAGAGCTGATGAGGCAATCAACAAGAAGTAGAAAAACATGTTTGTTCTTTCCACCCTCTTTAGCCTATCAGCATCTGCGGAAGAGATTCTTTCCGGACTGGGATTAGATCGTCATTGTGGCCACATATTGCTTGCAATCTATGTGCATACACTGGGTAGTGTTTTCACACATTTAGAATCAAGTGTATCTATGTGCTATTTTTAGACTACATTACATTTCATCCATGCAGAGTATCTAGGAACAAAATGAAAACTCTGAAATATCGTACAACCCCTCAGAACTTTGTTACACAATAGTTGTCCAATATTTCAGAATGCCAACAAATGTTGAACAATAACTGAACTTAAATGCATGTTATTGACACTATATCTGTGCTCTATTCCTAGACTATGTGCATATTATGTAGCTCTGGAATATCCATCCAACAGATCCAACAACCCTGGAAACTTCCCAACTTAGAGTTACACCATAGTTGTGCATGCCAATGAATATTGAACAATAACCAAACATAAATGCACATAATCAAGGTTAGTGAACACAAATAACTGAACATAAAAATACAATATGATGATTTCATAACAAAGTGACAAATGTGTTCCCCAGTTGTAAAAAGCAAGGTGAAAAAGACACATTTAATTTAAATGCGAACCAATGTCGAACAGTAATCAAACAATAAGCACAATGCAAGATATTCACTCAGTAACAAATTGCCAATTTTGTGACACTTTGTTGCAAAGCATGTCAGATAATACATCTAAAAAATAATAATTCAAACAATAATATGTGTAGAAAAATCAATTAACTGTATAGAATTTAGCTTACATAAATAATTTACCTTACAGTTTCCTCTCTGCAATTTGAGCCAACATAGAACATGGTGCCCTCTACCATGAGGATTACTGTACCTTTTCCATTCTAGATGTTATGGAGCAAGAAGCCACCTCAACTCCTCCATCACTTTGTGGATACAAGAAAGTGAAATCTGTTTGAAGTACATATCATATTCTTTTGGGTGTCAGTTGTTCCTTATGCACTTTTTTTTTAATAGTTGAATTCACTGAGGACCTCTATCTCCTTATTCATTGCTAAGGTCATGTTGTAACTCTCAATACTGGAACTTAGTACATACACATTTTTGGTACAGACAATTATTTTATTCTTAATTCCAGCATTCATGTAAATAACGTGAAAACGAACACTTCATGTCCATTACTAATGGACTATTAGTATATGACAATCAAAAACATTTTTGTCAACAGATGAAATGCCCTGAATGTGTGTTTTAAGAGCCTTCGTCTGATACAGGCATTACTTATCCTGTTTCAGCCAAGCATCTGGGTTGAACTTGCCTGGCTCTATCATGTGGAAGATGTAAGGCCAGCGAATCCATTGTATGTACTGCAATTCACCCTCCGCTTTTGTTCTCACCATCATATGTGTTACACTTTAGCATTACTGATGAAATGTTGGCTAATGAGGTCCTGCGATCAAACCACATTTCTACTATTGACTACCACACCATTGATAGTACGTGAAATTCCTTATCATATGCTTAAATCATGACTTATGACCCATATAATTCTGGAACAGGAAGGATCCAACTTTCGATATTCCATGAAGAAAATAGTACACCAGCCTCCTGTTTGCTCTTGACAAATACAATTGTGTCAATGCAAGCATGTTGTGTGACCATCACTGTAAGAGATGGTATAGAGGTTACACAACATGTGGAACTGCTAGTGAGTCAAATCAATTCCTGTATACTGAACATTAATGAAGATTGATCAAAGTGACAATGCCAAAGACAACTGATGTGTGCTCGCACATTTTTTCCATTGTACATTTTCATCCTGCAACACTCCTACAAAAAGGTTTGATCAGTATTTAGTATGTTGTATTTTCATTTCAAATTCGAGCATTGCATTGCACATATACTCCCCTCCCTTGTCATCCCTTAGGATCTTGAGTTTACACTCTGTCTGGGTCTCTGCATATGCCTTGAACTACTTGAATGCACCAAAAACATTGGATTTGGCTCAAATGGGCAGAACAAAGCAATATCTGGAGTAATCATCAATGAATGTGACCCAATAGTGATAGCCAGAGAATGTCCTATAGGGTACTTCATGCACATTGCTATGCACAAGCTCAAGAGGATGTGAAGCACGCCACTCAGAGGAAGGAAAGGGGTTTGCATGCATTTTGCCAGCCAGGCATGGCTCACAGATCGGGTCAGGTGATCCCTTCACATCCAGCTTGATCCCAGTCACAAGTTGTCATTCATGAAGGGTCTTGACTCCAGCAATATGATGGTGAGCAAGCCTGTGATGCCAGAGGGACAAATCTAGAGGTAGAGTTGTTGCTAGGCATGCAAAATTGGCCACATACTGAGTAGAACTGTCCAAGAATGTAGCATTGTTGTCAGTAATGGTGGCCTGGAAGAGTGGAGGCCTAGGAGGGCGAGCAAAGACCATATGAGTAGAGTTTGATATTGATAACAAAGCCAGAGTGGCGAGTTAAATAAAGAACAGAGAGGTGATTGTTTCAAAGGTCAGGAACATGCAATACTCAAGTAAACTCGACTGCTCTTGCGCTCTTGCGCTCTATTACTGGATGGAACACCACAGACCCAACACCAGATGAATAAACCACAGTGTTTTCCGCCAATTTGATAGGCATGCACTTAGGGGTATAATTGCGCAGCCAGTGGCGATGGGGTGTCATATGAGAAGTGGCACCTGAGTCTGCATTCCAAACAGAATCAGCATCAAGCTGAGAGGACGAAAAGAGGGCAATGAAATGAAGACTTGCATTTCCTGCATGCTCAACAATGTCCTGAGCATTTTGGGATGCAGAGTGGGCAATGGCAGGAGCAGAAGTAGAAGTGGATCCAGCAGTGGACACATTAGGGGTTGCATTCAAGGTATTGGCCTGGTTTCGCTTCTTCCCCTTGTGCTTCAAGGACTTGTAGTTCTCTTTGGCACACTGAAAAGCAAAGCACTTGCAGATACAATGGCCAGGCTTGTCACAGAAGGTGTAGGGGGCAGTCAGGTCACAATGGCAGGTCCCAGCAGCAAGAATGGCATCAGAGGAGGAGAAATGGGGCCTAGAGTCATCAGGGCAAGGGCAACAATTGATTTCCTCAGTATGGAACATAGCCTTGACCTTATTATTGTCAAGATCTGTGAGGAGTGCAAGAGAGGAAGCGAAATGGGAGTAATCAGGCCCAAGAGCACAAATCATGGCCATATAGGTTAATTCATCATCAAGTTTGGTGAGATTGAAGCCAGATAAGCGCAGTTCCTTGATCTTGGCCATCTCCTGCTCAACTAGAGCAATCAGGCCAGTAAGAGACTCCTCAGGGCATTTCCTGATCCCAAAGAACTCATCATAGGCCACAAAGCGAGTGCCAGCCTTCTGTTGGACAAAAAGCTTCTTGAGAGCAGTCCAGGCCTCAACTGGGTCATCCTGGTGCTCTCTGATGTGAACCCTCTGCTCAGGAATGATGTTGAGCATGAGCTGACCAGCAGCCTTGTCCTGCTTCACATCCCAGGCTTCTTGCTCTGCACCATACACTCTGGAACAAAATGGACTGGCCGAACACATGAACCAAACGCTGACACTCCTCACCAACTGTTATATTTGGTGATTTTGCACTCATATTGTTCATTGATGGCTTACTGCTTCTCATTTCGCTTCCTAGTTGTCATCATTTGATTCCCCATCTTCATTATGCCTATATCTAACTTTCCCCAGCTTATTCTGACTTGTTCATCGCTCTGTGCAGTTGCAGAGCTCCTACTTTATGCTTATTCAGCATTGTGGCTGATCTGTTTACCAGTATTTACATGAAGCGCACATAGAGCCTGTTGTCCACTGTGGTTCCCTCCTTGGTTACTCACTGTGGACATCAGGTCTGTACTTCCTTAT
>JBBPUG010001007.1:0-12971 GCA_038094535.1 Tubosaeta aff. alveolata | reverse complement strand
GCAGACAACGTATGGGAACACCTCCCATCGTCAACGCTGCGCACGCGTTCACGTTCTTGACACGTTTGTCTGAACAACACAGACTTAGTTGCCATGTCACCTATCTGAGACGCCACAGACCTCTGGTGGAAGAATGTTCAAGAACGCCCCAGGTAAGAGAAATCTTCTTCCGACTAGGCCAAACATTGAAACGCGGTCGCAGTTGCGAGTGCCACCGACATCAAACTCACTCGAAGAGAGGCACGGAAGTGAAGACCCTTGGGCAGTTCCACGTGCGACAAGGTCCCTTCCCTTGAGTGGGAAACGGTCCCTTGATTTCAGCAGGCTCAGGGTAGGACGTTCACACGTCGACGACCTTTATATGCCTTTCGGACAAGCGACCGAACTGGAGCGCGTCCGACTGTAATCCGAACTCTAAGCTAAATATTGATCTGCTTCCGTCGCTAGGGAGACTTGTCAGACATAGTTAGGGGCCACCGGATCAATCCATGCATAGGATGTGAAAAAAAATGTGACAAGAGCGAGATTCGAACTCGCGCCCTTTCGGACTGGATAGGTAAGGCAACCTGATTCCAGCGCCTTAGACCGCTCGGCCATCTTGCCATTGGCACTAGAAAAACACAGTACGGTCTACTCGACATGTCGTACGTCGTACAGTTCTTCATCCGAACAGATCTGTCGACATCCATCACACACCCGAGTCTATCACACCGAAATGATGCAGCTCGCCTAGGCCAATCTAGATGCTACCCGTAGTGACAGGTCACCGGAATGCATCCCAGAGCGATCACGGTCTGTTATTGCAGCGCTGATAATCAGTTCCCTGAGAACGCGACAACGAGTGTCCAGTCCAGTCCCAGCCCACGCCACTCGATACCCCCGCCTAAACGAATTCCACGACATCAAACCCACACTCGTTCGCCACCACACACCGTCCCATCCCCTCATCAAAATCCACGCTGCCCCCTTCCCACCGCCTGCCCGTGACGTACACAACCTCCTCCTCGAACACCGGACCCAACTGCATCTCGTACGGCGGCATGATCAACAATCCAGGACCCACCAACCTCACCTCCCGCCCGACGACATACACTCCCCGTCCCGACGGCCCAAGACACACCGCGGTGCACTGCGGGTCACCCCGACGCGTCGCGGGCAGGTGCGGCGGCAGATACGTCATCCGGTACGCAAACGGACCCTTGTCGTCGCCGAGCGGCACGAGCATCACCATCGACACCCCACTGGCCAGCCTCCGCATGCGCGCTGCGATCGTCAGCGTCGGGCGCCAACCCGCCTCTTGCGCCTCGGCCCGCACCACGCACGTCGTAAACACCACCGGGCGGGCGACCGCCTCCTGGAACACGAACACCCGCATGTCTCCAACGACGACCTGGCCCTCTGCCGGGACGTCCGGGATGGGGAACACGCTCACGCAGCGTTCCCGCACGACCAACAGGTGCCCCGAAAACACCACGAAATCGAGAAAGTGGCCAAACTGCGTCCGGGGTTAAAAAGGGGTCAGCGAGCGGGGGGACACTTGCCGCATCGGGGAGACACGGCAAAAGGGCCTTCCCGGGCGTCTGCGCGCGCCAGTCGCGTACCTCCAAGCCCCCGCCTTGCTCCGTCGCGTCCAGCAAGAGCAAATGCCGCCAAAGACCCACGACCATGCCCGACACGCGCGTGTCCTCGTGCAGCGTCACGAACGGTGCTCTGACACTTGTCGACGCCACCATGGCAAAACGAGGCGATCTACGTATCGTCAGCCACACGCACCATGACCGAGTGCACGCGTCACCTCGCGTCTCTTGGCCCTACAGCGATCACGTCCCCATCCTTGACGACGCGGCAGGCCACACCCTCGCGCGGTGTCCACGCGCCGAGGTGCTTGAGCTGCGCACCCCCACCAGGCCAGCTCACGACGCGCCAGCGCGTCACCGTATCCCCCCCGACGGTCAGCAAGTCCACCCCGCCGTGCACGAACACGACCTGGTCCACGCGCCGCCCATAGGCCACGAGCGTGCGCGCGGACAGCCGCGGCCACGCGCGTGCGAGGTGCAGTGCCCGGGTCGTGCGCCGCTCGAGCTCCGCTGCGGAGAGCATCGTGGGCGGTACGGGCGGGCCGGGCAGGGGTAGACATCGCGCGAGGACGTCGGTGCGGTACCGGGCGTGCCATACGCAGCGGCGTTTGCCGAGGATATAATACCGCCGTGCCGTCTTCGTGTATGCTCAGCGGGCGTTCGGTCGTGCGGGGGGCGGACTCACCGTGCGGAGGGCGAGGAGGGCGCGGACGGAGAGTGTGTCGAGGATCTGAAGGAGGATGTCGTCGACGAGGCTGTCGAGGCTGGCGGGCATGGTGGGATCGAGACCCACGATGAAGCGCAAGAATCAGGGATGTGTTATCTAAATATATCAGACAGTACGATCCGAGGCTCGTATCGCGGAGGAGGAGTCATTGGCTTTGTGTCTCGAATCAGACTGGTTCGCCTTCTATCTCACGTGATGCATATCGTATAAATATCCGAGACCCGTGTAAGTCGGTGCGACGAGCTGTGAGAACGAGTCAGGTTGGACACGACAACGTGTGCGTTTCCACCCATTGGAAATTCCCAAACGTTCCGCGGGTGTATTCCGATCTGATCACGTTGGACACGTCGGATCCGCCGAAGCCAGCGTGTTCCACTTTGCCGTCGCTGTTATGACGTGTACGGGGCCACGTGTCGGCGGGAGAAGCGACGGGGTGCGCTTGTCGTCGGCGTGGGGCCCCAAGGCCTAGACTCGTCACCGACGCGACGCGACGCGTTGCTCACAGGCGGGGCGGTCTAGACGCGCGTCCCTGATGCACAGGTCCCCGCTCAGGGCACGGGGTCGTCGCTGCACGCGTCTCCTTGGCTACATACGTGCGTAGAACCAGGGTTTCGCCACGGGCCGAGTAGAGTGGCGCCGCCACACGCCGTGGGCAGGGTCGGTCTCTCTCGCGTGGGCGACCACCGCCGGGCTGACACCACCCCATTTCTTTTCCAGGGACCCGCTGGCGACGTCGGCCTGCAAGTCTTGAAACGTGTCGAGAGTCGAGGGCGTTCAAGGTTCGAAACACGATTATGTATGATATACGCAGGTGGGTAAATACAACCAAAAATAAAGCGTACGAAGAAGTTCGCCCTGCGCTAGGCAGCGGCCCCCCCCAAAAAAAGTATGAAGGTATGCTCGATGGTGTCTATAGGATGCAGTGTAGGATGCTAGAATATATGAGATGCCGCAAAGAGTCTACATGGGGAGTCTAGGCCTGAAATTTTGGTTTCTTGGGACAAGTCAGGCTGGGGCGCACACGAACAGACGGACGAACGCACCGATGGCCGCATCATCAGGGGTGGGGACGAGTTGGGCGAGTCTGCGTACGAGGCCTGCGGGGGTGAGTGCACAGGCCGGGGCGCGCGTGGACAGACGTACAGAGTGGGCATAGGGATGTGGGGGTGCCACGCTGTGGGGCGACGAGGCAGTCTTGGACAAGACTTTTCGGAGCTGCGGAGGGGTGAGACGCGTCCGGGGTGGGAGTGGACACACGCACCTTGGCTTCGCTCTCTGCGGCGTGCTGAGCGTACATGCTCGGGTGGAGAGAGACACAGTCGAGGCTGGTCGCCTGTGGGAGAGAGGAGAGGGCACAGGAGAGACTGGGAAGAGCGACGAGCTTGTCGTGGCGGAGGGCAGCCATTGATGAGAGGAGGGAAAGGGATCAACTACTTTTATAGTCTCATCGAGTTTCTCATAACGATGCGCGTGAGATCTGAGATCTGCTTCGCCTAAATTTGAGGGTGTGTTCACCCACGCGCGGTCTCCTAGGACACACTGGATCAATCATTCTACAGCCTGCACCCCGTCGTACACCCTCAGTCGTCCATGTGCCCCCTCCCACTCGAGTCTGCCCTGCACGAGCTCACTCACCACCCCAATCACTTCATCAATCGGTCCGATCAACTGTTCCGTCGTATCACGCTCCCTATCAATCCGTCACCACATGTGTACACCGCACACACATCACTCACCGCAGTGTCATCGTCCTGTTTTGCACCGCTGTAACAACCCAGTCAGCCACGTTCACACGCACCACACGGACTTACACGCGAAATCGAGCGTCAGTCCAAACGGCGTCCCCAGCTCGTCGTTGCGTGCGTACCGCTTCCCGATCGACGTGTTCGAGTCGTCCACCCGCGAAAAGATGCCCGCCTGGCGCAGTTTCGTCGCTGCCCCACGTGAGCGCAACCCAGGACAAACAAGAAATACACGACGTACACACTTCGTTTACCAACGGGTCAAACTCTTCCTTGGCACTGAGCGGGACAATCAACACCTTGGTCGGTGCCACGACAGGCGGAAGCGAGAGCACCCCCCGCTCCACGTCCTGTTCTCGACTCCAAAACGAGTGTTCCAAAAGAGTGTAGAGGATACGCCCAAACCCAAACGAAGGCTCGATCACATTGGGGGTGTATTCCCGAACTAGACCATGAGCACGCGGATCCGATCGCGAACGACAGACTCACTCGACTGCTTGAACGTCTTGCGTTGGATCGCCACATGTTCGGGCGTGAGCGTGATCTCGCCCTTGTCCGTCGAAATCGTAGCCGATCTAGGAGGCGTCAGCACCCATCGCCGCGGGAGAGCAGAGACGGACCCCTGTGCGAGCTGTCCCTTGAGCTTGACCAACGCAGTCTGATCCATCTCCCCCACGACCTTTTGCACCACGCCCGCATCCTTTCCGAGCGTCTTTCCGAGCACCTTTTTGTTAAACTCGGCGACCTCGCGTTCCGTGACGATCGGCTCCTTGAGGGCTTCCCTCACCACGAGCGGATGGCCCGTCCTGGCCGCATGCACACTCAAGTCGTACGCGGCACGATCCGCACAGCCTACACATTCCGTCCACCCGGTCGTGTTCTCGATCTCGGCATCCCAGCAATCGGTCGCGTAGTGCGCCATCTCGTTGGCCATGTGCTGCCGAAAGCGCAGTCTCTTTGGATCGATCCCGATCCGGACCAAGAAGAGCTGGATGCGTGCTAAAAAGTAGCCCAGGGTCTCGTTGGCGACGATGCCCCGCGCGACCGCCTCTCCGATGGACATGTGCGTGACGGTGGTGTGCCCGCTCACCTGCGTGTCCTTGTCGAGCAGGGCGAGGACGACGTGGGCGTGCTCTGCAAAGCGCGGGTGACGCTTGTCCTCTGGATCGACGTAGTGCTCGATCTCGCCCATCGTAAACTCGCGCACGCGGAGCAAACCCGCACGGGGCGAGATCTCGTTGCGAAAGGCACGCCCGATCTGGGCGGACGCAAAGGGCACCCGGCCATTGTTGAACTCGAGCAGGCGCGAAAAGTTGAGAAAGTGGCCCTGGGCGGTCTCTGGGCGGAGGTAGCCGGGGTGCTGACCTGTGGGGCCGATGCTGCTCGCAAACATGAGGTTGAACGGCTGTGGGTCGCCCACGTCGTTGTCCGTGTCGGGATTGCGGATCGCGTGGGTGCGGCAGAGGGCGCCGAGCTCGGGGCCAGAGTAGTTGTCGAGCTGGGCGGGTGTGAGAGCGGGAGAGAGGGAGAAAAAGGGACGCACCTGAGCGAGGACGCGCTCGTAGTCGGCGAGGGTGTCGTCTGGGAGCTGTACCGCGGTGCTCTTTACTTTTTTGCGCTTTTTTTTGTCGTCCTCGTTGTTGGGCTGGGCAGCGAGGCCGCGGGCTTCGCGATCGCCAGCGATGCGGGCCTCGAGGACGGATTTGACGAGGTGGTCGGCGCGGAGGACGTCGCCCGTCTTGGTGTCCTTGACCATCCAGTCTGCGAAGCGGGCGACGTGGCCCGATGTCTCGAAGACGGGGGCGGGGGTGATGATGGTCGAGTCGAGCTCGAGCATGTGATCATGGACGATAAAGTGGCGACGCCATTCTGCGATGATGTTGGCGTGGAGGGAAGCGCCAGGTGGGCCGTAGTCGTACAGTCCGGCGACGCCTGTCGATCGATGTCAGCGGTAACCATCGACGCGCGCGCGCTGCTCACCGCCGTAGATCTCAAAGGCGGGGGCGTAGAAGAAGCGTCTGTTGAGGAGAGCGTCGAGTCTCGCCTTGTCGACTGACATTGTGTGGGTGAAGCGTGCCCAAATGACACGCATCATGGTTGGACCTCCCAGGATGTCTTTCTCTTCCCTCATCACTCATGCCAGACCTCGCTGACCACCACCGTCACCGCCGCCTCTCCTCCGTCGGCAGGTCAAGACGCAGACTGAGTGACGCCCGCGACGCCGCCACCCGCCCCGTGTAAGCGCCATATCACCCCGTCTCACGCTGAGCTGATCGAACCTCCCCAGCCAGACAGCCGCAGCCTCCCTCGCCGCGCTCTCCCTCACCTCCCCCACGCTCCCTCACACACCCACCCAGCCCATCCACGTCCCCGCCCACGACACCCCACGGCGCAAACGCGCCCTCTTCACCTGCGAGTGCTGCTCAAAGGTCCCCCCTCTCACCCCCTGCCCAACACACTGACCCCAACGCCCCGCAGGTGTACAGACACCCGTCCTGTCTGATCAAGCACCGCTGGGAACACACCCCCCAGTGGCGCGAGGCCTCCAAGTTCGTGCTCTCCAAGCACCAGCAGGTCCAGCTCCTCGAGGTGCGCTCTCCCGCTCTCGATCGTCCCCGCGCGAACAGGGCATTGACAGGCCGCCGCGATCCTCTCCCACCTCTCCCCCTCCTCGGCCTCCCTCCCAGAGGACCGCTCGCTCTGGCCCTCCTTTCTCTCAGGCGGCCTCGTCCCCCCGCCCGCTCCCAAGCCCGCCCATCCGATCTCGAGCTCCGTCCCCACCGCGCGGAGCCCGATGCCCACCCCCACGACCGAGGACGACGCGCTCAACTTGCTCGCCCTGCGCGGGGAGCACCCCGTCCGTACCCGTCCGTCGCACGCCCACTCTGCCTCGCTGTCCCATCCCCGCCCCGAGGCGTTGTCGACGCGGGCGCGTAGGCGGTCCAACGCGTACGAGTACACGTATGCACACCCCACGGGGTGGTCCCTCCCCCGCTCCTCCGTCCGCGCGCACTCTGGCTCGCCCGAGTCCCAGTCGGCATCGGAGAGCCGGAGTGGCGACGAGGACGAGGATGAGGAAGACGTCCTGCCGCGTGTCGATAACACGGGCGAGCAGTGGGACGGCATGGAGATGGAGATGGAGATGGCGTGAGGGCCGGAGGGGCCGCTCAACGACGGCCCCGACGCCCACGGACGTGCTTGTGTCTGTATTTACCCATCTAGTTTGGATGTACGGGTATGTATTCTTATTGTAGACTATACATCTCTTCTTGGGCGGGCTCTGAGGATGCGTCTCTCCCCGCGTTCCCTCGCAGATGGGGAATTTTCACTGCGCCATTGCTGGGGACCAAGTTACAACGTCATACAACTCGTTCATGGACTAGTAAAGAATACAAGTCTAGTGATGGTGAAATACAGTGTTTGCCTGTGGCAGATCCCCCTTTCCTTACTCCTCCAAACATGCACGTATGCAAATTCGGGATGTTTGTGTCGCCTCTCTTCGTCAGATCAGAACGGCATCGCAGACACATGGACCTCCACGCGCTGGGATGGAAAGAGGCCGCTGGACGCGCACGAGATAGCGCCGTGCATAGATACGGTGGTCACTCCGGCGGGACTACGGTGTGCCGTGCCATGCGTCCATGTAGGCGTCGCGCTGAACAACGTCGAGCGTGGCGTAGACGACCCGTGGACGGACCTTGGCGCCGGGGTCATACCCCTCGGAGTGGGTGGGACAGGCGTGCCCGCCCCAACAACGTCGCGTCTTACCGCCGGGATGGAAGGTGGAGGTCGACCGTGCGCGGCCCCGCGGACCGATCCTGCCTCACTCGCGTCGGTGTCTCCTGGCCTCTTGGTCTGCTCGACGCCCCCACCCTTGGCCCGACGCGCCAGCAGCGGACCACGGTGCGAGCGCACCCATATGCGAACCCCTCCGTCGTCGGCAGCACACGCCCACACCGAAAGAACGAGTTCTTCCGGTGGAGCGGGGCCGGGGAGTGCGGGCCGTTCGAGGGGCGTCCGGCACCATGGGTATGCCAGCAACCTGTAGACCGGGTCAGTCTCCTGTCATGCCATGGGTGCGAAGAGAACACCCCCCTCTTCTTCCCCTCGCGATCACCCGCCAGGCTGCGTGCGTCTTCTATTTCCTCCCTGTATTCTGGATGCTTATGACGCTTCAGTGCGTCCTTCCGGGACAGCCCATTGAAACCATCCAGATGAGCGCACAAGGTTCGCCGCAGGCCATCCATCACCCAGCCACGCCTCACGGTCGTCTGAGCAGCACAGATGAGCGGCGCGCATGGGCTGTCAACAGTGTAGACGTACCACGAGGAACACGGTAGTGCATGTCCCACCTGTGTGGCCACACTCTGGGCTCGACAAAAGTTCGCCGTGCGACCGTTTCCGTCGACTACCGGGGCATCCATCATGCGCCTGGATGGTTGGGCGCATCGCAGGAGTAATGTTAGCCCCTTGCATCCCCGGGTTGTCCCTGCAATGGGTCATCACGGCGTATACGCCTTGGATAGAATATCGCGGACAAAGTGTGATGTTTTGCATGGAGCGTATATCACACAGCATAGAGACCTGGGTGGCACGGATGAGCGCGCGTGCGTAGCAGAACGAACCGTGGACATACCGTCTGTTTAGCGACTATGGGCGGGGAGGGTGATAAGTGGCGCACATGCGTTGTAAAGCCTCGAGACATACCGAAAAGTGGGGCATGGTGCGCATGGGTGGGTATGGTAGCGCACGTACGATGTGTCCCCGTTCTTGGCGTGCGTCGCTCACTGCGTATATGGCATGCCACAAGAGCCTGGATGACACAGGTGAGTGATGCGCACACGTCGGACAGCGAATCGTGGACATACATCATGTCTAGTCATCCGGCTGAAGAGTAACGCGTAGAAGATGTATAGGAGGAAGTAGTGCGTGTCTGGTGGGTTGGAGGAAAGATGATGGGGATCCCCACCTCGCCATGATGCCAATTTATAGCTTTGGGAACCCCCAACGAGCCACTCGGTAACGGAGCACAATGCAAGTTGCTCGACAACGTCTCTGCATATTTTCACAAAGAACACAGCCCACCCAGCTTGACAACCGGAGTGGCTCAAGCATCAAAGAACTGCTCCAACGGAAGTTAGAATCGGAATATTAATAAAACCGAAGAGAGCGGACCTCGATGATGAGCATCTCCTCGTCCCTAGTGTCCTGGGTGATGTGCAACCAAAGCGGTTTAGCTTACGTAGAAAATCCGATCGCGTTGCGGGACCATTTCACAACAATGCTAGTGAGCTCGCGGCCTAGGTTCAATTAGAATCGCTTATTTGAACCTATCCTTCGTCATGAGCACGCTCGGCATACCTTTTTATCTACATGAACGTTGTGAGAACCGTTGCCTACCATTTTCAAACCTGGAAGTACTTGCGGATGAATCCCAATTTTCATACCTCATACGACTCCATCCTGTCCTGCCCCACGCTCGCGTATGTACTGCACAGTTTGTATAGACACAGTCTGCAGCCTCTCCCAGGTATCCATTTCGAATACCTCGTCGCACCTCACCTGGACAAGGGACTGATTCAAGCGGCTGGGTGGTGCACTTGCTTGCAAAGGCGTGAGGTTTAGATCCAGAGATGGATGTCCTACTTTACTGCTTTTCGCGTCTCCGTAGCGTGTATTTGACCATCCCGCGTGGCCAACAGCTGGTCAGCATCTGGCCTAAAGGGTCGTGTCGCACGGAGGGCTTGACATACATGGTGCCGTTTGACACGACTAGGCACAGAGAAAGCACCTTCCGGCAGCACTGAACGAACTGACGTACTCACATTGTGTTCTCGCAACCTCCCAGCCCAGAAGGAAGCTCATCCGTCACGGCCAGTTCGTTACGGTTTTGAAAGTCAATTACCTGATCTAAACACCTTGGTCATGATCGACAGGCAGAATGGATGGTTGAAAGTCAGGCAGGAGGAGAGGTTTTAAAGCAAGGAGAGCAAATCATGAACGGCCCACATTCAGCAGCGTTTTATTTACCAACCTGACAGGGTATAGATCAGCGGTCGAGGGCGGACAGTTCGATAACGTATGTCGGACGCACGTCTTGTTTACTAGGCGAGATGAGGAAAAAAGCTCTCCCACATGGTGATGCGAAACATGAAGGACTCTACTCTGAATTAAGAACCGCGGCTGATGAGATACTAGTAGAAATCAGCCCCGAATACGCGGGCAAATTCACTGTCATTCACGCGGAGTCAGCGATCAGCCGTCGGTATCAAGTGCCAGGGAATTATGCAGTTTTCTGCTTGTGCCAGTTCCAGCTCCTTCGAGTGTGTCCAGCGACATCGCCGTCCGTTCACGAAAATATTGAAAATATTTGAGAAGCCTGTAGTGCTCAGGTGCTCAGGTCAGTCACACACACTTTCACTGAAGCATGCCAAACCACGCACCGTTTCCGCAACAAGCGAAATACCGCCTACTAAACTCTGCTCGTTCCGCGTGCTCCACACGTTGAACACCTGCTACTGCCAGTGAACGTCGTTGTCGTTTTGACACCCCATTGTCATCGTCACCGTGGCCTGCGCTCGCGCAGGGCTAGGAGACATCGACCGGGTTAAGCCAGTAATAGTAGTCGCCAAGTTCATCAACCCACTCGATTCAAATCTGTTGGCAGACTCCGAGATAAGTCCTTACGTACGTCGCCTGCCACTTTCTAAAGTGCCTTCCAGCCTTCGCCACACAACCTCGCAGTGCTGAGATGCACCCCACAGCAGCACCTTCAGTTTCGGAAGACTCCACTCGTCTTGTTCACCGTGAGAACCACGAAGATGATCCGCTCATACCACCGGACCTGCATACTCTGGAAAAGAGGTTGTTGCACAAGCTAGATAGAAGAATACTACCCATCAGTTGTGTTCTCTACCTCTTTGCATGTAAGGCAGCCAACTTGTCCTTTTCCATGTTCCATTAGGTTAACCCCACCCAGACCTGGATCGTTCAAACTTGGGAAACGCGCGCCTCCAGGGTCTGCCTGAGGATGTGCTCGGTGGAGACCCTACAGGTGTTCTCTTTGATTGGTTGGTCGCAGCCTTTTTCATACCCTATGTCAGTTCCAACAGCCGCTTTTCTCCACTCTAACACGTTCTGATTAGATTCTGTGTCAAATACCTGGGACCATTCTCTCCAAGTGTTATAATCCACGCTTGTGGATTGGTGGTTCAGCCATCCTATGGGGCATGTGCACCGTTTATATGGTCAGTTGTTGTCACTTGCACCATGCCAATTGTGCTGACCATCCGAGGACGCATAGTCAACCGCGAGGAGCTTTGGAAGCCTCTTGATTGCACGTTTTTGTCTAGGGGTGTTTGAAGCGGCATTTGGACCTTCATTCGTACTCTATCTATGTGCGCCTTTCCGTTATTGCCCTGAATTCAATGTCAACACTCCTCCAAGCATTCTACTATACCAAAGCAGAGTACGGTACACGGATCGCCGTTTGGTTTGGTTTTGCCACCGTTGCTGGTACATTCGGCGGTCTCCTCGCCTATGGAATTCAACACGCCAAGACATGCCTTGTAAATTGGAGGTTGTTGTTCTTAGTAGAAGTTCAATCCCTACCGTTTCCTCTCTGATCCCCTGTTAAAATCCCTTCAGGGTATTCCCACAGTATTACTTGGGGTGTTTTGCTTGTTTTATCTGCCCGGCCGGCCCGAGTCCACCAACTTTCTTACGCATGCAGAGCGCAAATTAGCAATAGAACGAATGAATAGAGGGACGAGTGGAGACATTGGCGCAGTTGTGAATAAAAGTATGTCTCTCGTCATTCACAAGTCCCCTTTAGACCAATAAATTTGTTTCAGGACATGTTATTACTGCCTTCTTGGACTGGAGGGTGAGTTTTTCTTCGTGGTTTGATGGGTCACATCACACCACAGAATCAGGTCTATGTCACTGGCATAGTTAATTTTGGTCTATGCTGTACAATTAGCTCTTTGTCGGCATTTTTGCCCACGATCATAGAGACAATGGGATATTGTATGTCCCGGATACTAATCTCGAACAAACTAACCAACCCCTTCCATTTGTTGTTTTCAGCCGCCGCCATGTCACAACTCATGACCGTCCCTCCATATGCAGTTGCCGGGCTGATCTTGGTGATTGCATCATATACTTCCGATAGAATCCAGAGCCGGGGTCTGCTTGTTGTGTCTGGGTGTGCGCTGGCAACGATTGGTTACATGTCCGTGTTTCACCCTGATTACCTGCGTTTGTCTCACAACCGACTGCGCAGGATCCTTCTGGGTGTCGCGCAGACACACATTCATGTGCGGTATTTCGCCACGTTTTGCATTGCCGCTGGCACGTATGCCAGCAGCGGTCTCATGATTGCTTGGTGTAAGTGACGCCGAGTACATACAAAGACTTGCCACTTTTTCTTTCTTGTCCATAGTCATGCATAACCTCGGATCGGAAACGAAGCGGGCGGCAGGCTCACCGCTCTCCACTACAATTGGACAAGCAGGGAGTATCCTGGGGTCGCATCTATACCCTCTAATTGAGGGTCCCGCATACATGTGCGTCCCTGCGGTGCGCTTTGCGGACTGAGCTTCACACACACATGTAGACGCGGGTTCGCCAGTAAGCACATTCTGCTCACTTAGTTTAGCTGCCAACGTGCGCTAGTATCAGCTATGCTCTTGTTCATCGCTGCATTGGCCGCATTGGTGCTCACCGTATGTCTCATTCCTTGTCTCTTTAATGCCCAGGATACTCATCGGTGTGTCCACTGTACACAGATCTCGTACCAGATGGAGAATGCACGTCGGAACAAGGTGTTTGGCAATCCGGATCCGGATGCACCGGTAGATACATCAGAGCTCGCAGATCAGGTGCGTCCCTTCGACTTGGCCTGTCTTGTCGCAGGCACGTCAC
>JBBPUG010001006.1:0-12982 GCA_038094535.1 Tubosaeta aff. alveolata | reverse complement strand
CCGGCGTTGGCTTGTGTGCGCATCTGGCTGCTTAAATACCACCTTACCACCCCAGGCTAAACTTGACCTCATCTTTCATGTCTTCTCTGCAGCAGGCTGTCAGAAACATCCAGCTGCATGACTACGTTTCTCGTGCGTCCGTTATCCACTACCCGTCCTATAATTTTACCGTTCCCTGCAGTGGTTGTTGTCACCACCGTCGGGTATGATTTCAGTGAGCATTGTTCGCAGTGTTTTTTTGGCCGTGCACAAACCTAAAATATGTCAGTCCTTACATTCTCAGATGAGGTACCTCCTATCCACCCTTACAATGCAATACTTGGAAATTCACTAACCGATGCTTTTATCAGATAGAGTACATTTGGGTGACCATACACGTTTCTCTGATCAACGAAGTGTTCTGACACAAATACAGAACAAGCATTGGACGTGGGTGTCTACGTTTTATGTCCTGGTATGGATCCCTGTTGTGTTCATGATCTTAACCAAGAGTGACAATTTCTAGGCTCGTTATTTTGGGTTGTGCTCTGCCTTGTATGTGTATGCTCTCTGCAGCGTATCGGTATTCCTAACGTTCACACATTAGAACGGGTGCTGCCTGTTAGTTTAAACATGAGATATTGAGTTAATTGATCTGATATGCCCTGATCCAGGGGGGAGCTCGTTCGTGCCCGGTCCTGTGAAGGTATATTCCTATTTGTTGTGCCCAGTCAAGATGTTCAAAAAACTCGACAACTTAGATGTATGTACCATGCTTCATCGCTGTATCGATTGTCATTTTCAAGTACAATTTAATATGTTCAAATAGATGTAAGCACAGTTAGTCAGTGTTTCCGAAGTGTGAACTAATTAGGGACGCTCTCGAGGTAAAATAACTTACCTTCTCGCCTCGTGGAGCTTCTGGGTGTTTTTGTGCGCAGCGGATTGTGAGATTTCTTTTGGCGTCACGAACTTGCATTAATCAAGGCAGTGGTGACTATCCTTCGCGTGCGGGCGTTATACAACTGGTCGAAACTCGTCATGTACACGCTCTCCACGTTCTATGCCTTGCAAGTGGCCTCATTTCTCATATATTTCGTCATCCTCAGTGCTCGACTGGGACCCGGTTCTGTGAGTAAGTCAACATGACATTTTACTATGCACAATTAACAGGATACCCAACCAGTGAGTACCGCTCGCGTTCTAGGGCTTTCATTTTGTGTGTCGACAGATGCTTTTACCCCCATTTGGCATGAAGCGATGGCTGCCCTCCAGATTACTATCGGTGCAGTGACGTGTGTTCTCACTGCCATTCAATTCATCAAGGAGTTGCTTCAAACGTATAATATGACAAAGGGTTTCCAACTCAACCGTTATATGAAACGCCTCGTGAGGGACGTCATAATCTGCTTCATCGTGTATGTCTTCGCAGGTCTCCATTACCACGCTAATGATGACATTACTATGAACAGTATCGTGGTGTATGCACTCCTTGGTGCCCTGGTCAGCTTGGGAATCCGTACGGTCGACGGATGGTTGGCTCTGCTGACGGTGATCGTACAACATATACCCCCGGTTACACTTGTCCCTAGGTTCATTCTGAGTTTGCGGGAGCTCTACGCGCACGATCTTCGACGCAGACAGGGAGGTAGTATCCACTCGGCATTTGGTTTGGCGTCAGGGGTCGAGCATAGTATTTTGAGTGGGATCAAGTTTGCAGATGATATTCCAAGCGAGGACGAAGAGTCTGAGGAGATGAGAAATAGGTGGATGAGAGGCATGGAAGAATGTAGTTCGGAATATGAGCTCGACACACCAACCCGATCGTTTGCTCATGTATGATGTACTATGTCTTCGACCCCGCCATCTGGCTTGATTGTTTTGTTCGTGCTATCAACCAGTGAACGTTGAACCCACTCGGATGTTCACTCGTCTTGATGAAGTTGTTTGGTTGTGTTAGGATCAGAGGCAAAACTAACTCCACGATGGCAGGCGTTGTGACACCCAGTCGACTGGCGGCCCTCTTCAAGGCACGATGTGCCATCTTTCAAACGGCATATAACCCCACTTCTGTACGGACGGGTGCCAAATATCTGCGCGCCAGGCTTCGCGGCCCATCCATGGTGAACTACTATCCGAAAGACGTCAACTTGTCTATGTCGAAATTCGCCAAGGACTGGCCCGAGCTGGAATTGGTCAATTTTGCAGAGGCGCAGAGGTTGTGGGACGTGGATTTGAAGAAGGCCAGGGGAAAGGGTGCGCCTGCAAAGGCCAAAGATAAAAGTGTGTCTTCCGTACGCTGTGCGTCGGTCACTCGACTCATCTTTTCTAGGCCAGAGCCGCCGGACGCAAAGGAGACGATAGTTGTTTACTGTGCTTTGGATTACTCTCTCCACAACCTTGTGTTTTCTTTTAGAGGCGTCCCCGCAATGATTCCATCACACCAATGACATGCAGGCCAAGTACAAATGCGCTTGGCTCTGCATTTGAGAATTCTTGACGGACGAAATGGACACCCTAGGTATTTTGTATCCGCGGGCGGCAGTCCCGAGTAAGGCCACGCATCTTAGAGCACGGAAGCATGATGTCGCGTTTGCCTAGTCCCGATACGGCAACCCATCGAATGAAGGTGAGATTACGCTCGCTATCACACGACTTACATATTGCCCGCCCGCGCCAGGCTTGCGCCGTCCACGGCGCATCAGTGATGGGTCCGCCGGGTACGACGAAGTCTTCCATTACATACTGATTTGATGACACTCATCTTCGCCGTGTTGCACCGCGAGCACGGTTCCGCCGACCGCCACAATTGTAATCCATTCTCATCACATCCTCCGGCCGTCTTACGACTGTGATTTTCCCGTTTTCAATCCAACCTTGATATCTGCCATTTGACTCGGCACCTCCCAGACGTGTCGGGCCCGATTTTGAACTGCCATATTTACCTGAAGCCGCGCAAAGACCGGGACCCGTGCCATTGTCTTGCTCCCTTCTCGAACGGCTTTACGTTGATACGGCCGAAACGTAACAGTTCCTGCACCTCGTTGATGTACGGGAGCCCGTATGACAAGTAGTGTACTAACCTCAAATAGAGCTGCCAACCGCGTCAGCCGCGGCTCGCCACACAGGATGACTCTCTGTGCGCTCATGGCGGAGGGATACTCTTGAGTACAGACGAATATGAGAGTTACGTCGCGCGTGGCTGTCCAGCTTTCCATACCTCCATCATGTCGTGCAGTCCACCCCTGCCATCTCCAGGCCTCCAAAGTACGCATGGTTTTGAATTGTACCAGGTGAAGGATCAGCGTACACGTATATATAACTTGTCAATCGTACCTTGTACAGATTCAAGCAGGTTATCCTTCAGTTTTTGATCAAGGGATTTCAGACAAATCAGTAAGTCTCATTGTGTCTCAGGTCGTGTTGAACCGATTTTCGGAGCACACGTGTAGGATGTGCAACGGGTGAAATGCCTACTAGAGACCATCGGCAAATTGCAACATGAAATCACCACCCTCAAAGCAGAACAGAACACTATTCGGTGAGTCAATTGTATCTTTGGCACTTACTGGCCGAGTTCATTTCGGAAACGTGCACAGTTCTTTTGTTTCACAACTCAGTATATATGCAAATTCGCTCGATTCTGGCACCTCGGTTGCAGATGAACACAACCATATCATTCCCCTACCTCACTTCGGCACAATATCGCTCTTGAATGCAGGTGTCCTTCCAAAGCTCAACAGGGCAGATCACCCCAGCATCCGTTTCTGGACCGAGAACGAGTGGAAGCAATGGTGTTCCGACAGAGAGGGAGAGCGTTACAATTCCAGTTCATCTTTTCTGGAGGACGAGAATGGCAAAGCGCTAACGAGCAGTAAAATAACTAACATTTTACTCACGATGCGCGAAATCTGGCACGACTTTCGGACCAACAACTTTATCAACGCACAAACAACATGGTCGTTGATGCCCTACAAAGTCAAGAATACGTTCCGCGTTGAGGTCGCGCGAGCCCACCCGGAGCTGAATCTATGTGAAGATGCCTGGAAGATCGACATGCTCGCAAAGAAAAACTACCGGTCCTACAAACAAACCTGGTTTACCAAGAAGGCAGACGACAAGTTCTGCGGTTCCAATAAGCGCAAAGCGAAAGAGGAAACAGCTGACAACGCTACCTTGTCTTCCCAAACCAAACGCGCAAGGATGAATCTTTCCTCGTTCCACGACACTGCAGAGAGCAGCTCTAGCAACGGACCGGCCTCGCCAGTCAAGACAAACATGAAACCGGGTTCCCCAGCACCTGAACCAAGTGTACCGCAGGATTTATCCCTCTCAGACGTCGCGTGTCCTGATCCAGCTCACATGCCAGACAAAAGTACAGGTACGCTCGAGCAGGACGGCATGACAGCTCTTCCTGGGTCATTAGTCGGGGAACCCCCGTAAGTACTGGTCTTTCCACGTGTAGCTACCAACCTCTCGTCAAGGTTTTCAGTGGTTGACCTGTAGGGAACGCTCGGCGTTCACGCGCAGCGTGCAGCCACGTTGCCGCAAGATTCGGCGAGTGAGCAATCACTCTCCCACCCTACTCTTCACCGTAATCACGTCGTGTTTTTCATTTCATTTTGATCTCTTTCTCTTTCACCGTGTCAATATCACATTATTGTCGTCATTAACATAATACCCTGACTTGGCACACGTTCAGCCACCTAACTCATCTCCTGTATTCAAGGATTGTCTTCTTGCACTCTAGAATAACAGAACAACGATAGCTAATTATTTCTCTTCTCTCTTACTTGCCCTCCTCTCTTAAGTCGTCCGATCATCAAGCATCTCGAACGGCGAGCGACTCGGAAGTCCGTCACGTTCTTGATTACCTAATCCACTTGTACATTCACCGTCGTCACCAATGCCGGCTTCGACTCTACACATTGGAGCCCACCGCGAGGGGACATATTGATTGAGCCCACCACCTCTGTCCGTCACCATTCCTTCCATTAACAGCTTCCCACCCAGTTTTCCCAAAAACACGACTCGACGGCGATATCATGGCAGGGCCCAAGTGACTCATGAGGTAGGTTTGTCTTGGTTTTCTGATCGTCGCTCCGTCACTACTCGAGATACCAGGACACCAGACGCAATGATGAAGCCAGGGCACGTCCGAGTTGTCCAATAGCCGCCGTCACAATTTTAGCACCTTGGAATCCACTGCGGTCAACCGCCATGACGATATAGGCCATGGCGATTCTCCGCCACCAGCACTTCCCGCACGCAAGAAAGGATTCGCCAATGTCATCGTCGACGAGGACGAAAGCCTCCTTGGCCACCTTAGCGATCGAGGACGTGTTTCCGACCATCCTGAACCATCCTCGCCCCTTCCGGAATTAACAGAAGACAAATGGTAGCGTTGACAGACCACAACCCAAGAAAACGCGCCGCCACCCCGATCGATAATGCTGACGATGCTGACGACCAATCCACCCGTCCCGCAAAGAGGGCGAGGAAGGCGACCGCCCCCACAAAGCGTAACCCAACTCGTTGCAAGCGTGCGAATGGGTTCTGAGGTCCCAGGTTTGTGCGCATCGTTAATACAAAAGTGGCTGAATGTTGCTTCTAGATCACATCAATGCGTTGTCGTACAGTCAGTGCCAACGTTCAAGCCCTTTCATCCGGGTACGTCGATCTCACGGATACCCAACAAGCCTGATTTCGTTCCTGCTACAGTTCTACATTTGCTACAGGTTGCCCTCGTTCACATGCCGTATACAATCAAAGCACCCTCGATCGCAAGGCGTGTCTGCCAGCTCTGTCGGGCTCTTCCTCCACCCGATTCCCATGCGATTGACCACGCCAATCTCTCTGGCTCTTTGTCCCGGTTTCTGTATTTTTACTGCTGTTGTTTCGCATGTTATGTATTCCACCAAAATAGATCAATGTGGGCTGAAGGCTATGTAATGCCGTGTGAGGCCCCGGGTGAGAATACGAGACTAGCAAGCCTCGAAGGACGGTGGACCTTGAAAGTTGGACTGTGTCTTGAGAGCCTCGGGTGTATTGCGAGGGGTGCTTCGGCTCGAACTTAAAGGCTCCGCTATGCTACTGAGGCTAGCAAGCCCTCGCGAAATGGGTGTATTTCCTCGCAAGGCGGCGAAGGCCTTTCGAGGCTGATGGCACTTTTGCTAATGCCCGCCAGGTACGACAAAGTCATTCCATTACATACTGATTTGATGACACTCATCTTCGCTGTGTTGCACCGCCATCTTACAACGATGATTGTCCCGTTTTCAATCCAACTCTTGATGTCTGCCTTTTGACTTGGCACCTCCCAGACGTGTCGGACCCGACTTTGAACTGCCATATTTACCTGCGCAAAGACCGGGACCCGTGGCCATTGTCTTGCTCCCTCCTCGAACGGCTTTACGTTTTGAATACTCGATACGGCTGAAACGTAACAGTTCCTGCATCTCGTTGATGTACGGGAACCCGTATAACAAGTAGTGTACTAACCTCAAATAGAGCTGCCAACCGCATCAGCGGCCGCGGCTCGCCACACAGGATGACTCTTTGTGCGCCCATGGCGGAGGTATACTCTTGAGTAATAGCAAACATTTCTCTGGTCTCGCTGAAGCGTTTCTAGTTTGTCTCAACTCACTCCGTCTTTCACCACCATGAAGCCCTCGGTCCCGCTACCCCCGAATCCCTTTAGTGAAAACGGTTTCCACGCCGCTTATGATAAATGCTTAGCCCTGGAGGCCGAAGGCGACAACATAGCACCCAGGGAGCACCCCGCGCCATTAGTCTGTGCTCGTCTTCTTGGGCATCTGTTGCGCTTGGCCCCTCGCAATGGCCAACAGCGACTTCAGGAGGCCATCATCGCTGCAACGGATCGTCAAATGTTGATAGAACTGGCCACTGAGTACATGAATGGCTTTATCCTTTCCTGTCAGCTGCTGTCTTTGCTTGTGCTCGACTACCTACTAAACCGTTGATCGTTCAACAGTCATGCGCGGCAGCGGATTAGATCCACCACCGCTTGAATTTTCCTACGAATCATACAACAAATTGGACTGTTCATCGACTCCAACTTTGGTGCGTCGTTCATAGTTATTGAAATATCCAAAAACGACCTTCCGAATAGGCACTGAGCCGTGATAACAACTGCTGCGTGCTCAGCGGCATAGAGGACGTCGTGGGCGACGGGGCCACCTTGGTGGAGGTAGTCCACATTATTCCCGAGCCAACCGACCAAATCGTTCAGAGTGTAAACATGGTAGGTTTGCCACGGTCACCGTTACGTCTTGTAATATCACCGCTGTAGAGAGTGTGTTCTGCCAGAACGTGGCGGGTTCTATCAGTGCTTACTGATGGCAGCGCAGTTTCGGAGCTGAGTGGGGATAGCATCCACCGCCTCGAGAACGTTCTATCGCTGAACATCGGCTCCTGCGGCCTGTTCCAAACCCTTTGCTTATGGTTGAAGCCTGTGGAGGTAAGTCACTGGGGCTACCGATGAAGCAGAATCTCATCATCTGATAGGGTTTTCCGAACGAGTACGATGTGCATTGTTGCAATGAAGGAATGCTAGACTTCCCACCTGTTCCACGCCGTGTAAAGTTCACCGCCGCTGTTGACCTACCTCTTCCTGATCCCAGGTACCTAGCGCTTCATGCGCTTTGCTGCGAAGTAGCCTGGATGTCTGGAGCTATGCAATACCTCTTCGAAGTTGAACAAAGGATAGATAAGGAATGTGCCCTCTATGGCCACGCTAGCGATGATTCAGTCATGGAGCCATTGATGGCTGCGCTATCACTCACTGAGGTTCAGTGACCTACGTATTTCAATACGGACTTAGCCCACTCTTTGCAATAGCAGCTGCTCTATGTGGCAGCCGCCTGGCACAAAAAGCTAAGGGTTACGTAGCTAAGCACCTCGCTGAGCTTGTATGGTTGTGTACCGCTTGGATCCATCCGATGAAAGGTGGTTGAGTTGTGTTATTCAATATATGCTTGTCAACCTTTAGCCACACTGATTAGGAGGGTGTTACCTGGCAAACAATCGGATCACGAACGTCAGTTTGGTTGGGAAATGAGCACTTGCTTTTCGTTGTGCCCACACGTATGAGCTTTGTCCTGGCTCCCGACACAACAGCCGAGCATCCTATTTTCAATTATATCATACCAATGCAGGGTCTGTAGTCGATTAGTGTCTATGAACCTAAATAACCTTACTCTATAAAGTACACAATGTTGCGGCGACAGCGTGGTCTGTAGATAATAGTCAATGCATCGAATGACCTCTTCTTTGTCTCTCTGCTCTCCCCTCACCTACTCACTCGCTCCAGGATTTCCAGCCGCCAAAGAAGGGATCGTGAAACCCGTTTCACAATCCGATGCCTCATTCAATGTCCACCCACCAGCCGATGGTAACTCTTTCCCCTACCCCTCTGCTGGATATGAACACAAAGTTCCGAGTGACGATTGCGAATACACGCTTGAAGGGCTGGGTGGCACGTATGATGGAAATGGAGGGGGTGAGATGGACAACAACGCCGGTTGCGGAATACGTATGGGCTGCACCACGCGGCGAACTTGCCAAGCTATGTCTTCCATCGGCACTTCGTCGCCCCAAATGTCCACCCCGTCCTGTCGTGGATACGCGAACACGATTTTGCTTTGAACAGTCGTCTCTCCCCGCTCGGACACCACACCGAACGCGGCGTGGGTGCCGCTCGCAGACCGGACGACGACCACATCGCGCGCACCCAGCTTCCGCAGACTCAGGATGAACCGAGGTACGAGCGTCACAGGAGGGATCTGTTGGACTGCTGCAGTGAGAAGGAAAAACAACCCTTGCGCTGAATTGATTCTCGTGCTGAGCAGCATGTGAAGGAGTGCAAATACAAGGATGCTGTCCATCACAGGGCTGTGTTAGCCTGGCAGGATGCAACAAGAGTGAAAAATGGACATACACGATAAAGTAGACCATGCCGTCCCTCACGAGGCGTTTCATGTAACGGTTGAGTCGGAAATGCTTTAATGAGATCTCGCGCATCGGAGGTAACTCCTTGACAAATCGGATAACGGTGAGAAGACACATCAATGTGCCTAGCGCAATCTGGAGTGCAGCTGGTAGTGTCTCGAGCCAAGAGGGGTCAGCAGAAAAGCCGGTCAACGTGCAGTACGAAAACTGGTATACTTGGGCAGTGCTCACTACACAGACGACAAATAGTTTAGTTGTGCATAATACGAGGCAATTTGAACTTACTTGCAGAACTTGGGCCCAAATGAGAACTAAAGACATAATAATATGCAAAAAATGCGATCGTTTGCACGACATAGAGCATGAAGAGGGTGCCAAAGATAAACTTTGACCCTTTGTACAATGCTCGTACACGAAGAATCATCACCACTGTATAAACCGACATGATTAATGACATCGCAAGTAAACGTGGACTCTCACAATCCGCGGCACCCATGAAAATCCAGAAACACCATTGACCAAAGAGCAAAATTATTTTGCCTTGTAATCATAATTAGAGAGACGACTTAGGCAGCAACAGACATACTCACATCTATAAAATGTGATCAATTACTTGGAAGTGTTCATCAGCATTAGGGACCATGTTCACATACGTCTACAATCGTTGAAATTTGTATCATCCGAAGAGCGATCAGGTGAACAAAAAATACCATTGGAGGACCAGGAAGAAAAGAACACCCCCAGAGCGCAAAGAATCTAATTCAAGAATGAAGGATGAGCTGAAATGTCACCAATAGATTACACATACACAGCAGAGCACAGTCCAAAATAACGCGCCTAAAACCTGCTTCACCTTTGCTTGACGCTGAGATGATAAAGGCACGTACAAGGACGAACATGGTAGACACCCATGTCCAGGGTTTGTACTACAATCGTATCAGAACAGATTCTCTGCCCAAGAGAAGAGCCCGATCACCCAAATGTGCTCTATCTGAATAATTGCCATTGAGCGAGTCATGTATGATGCGAGACATAAGCCTACCTCCTCCGGGAATGTAAGAACTAGTAATATTATTCCAAAGTCTGTCCAAAAAATGGGCATTACTCACTGAAATCGTACCCAACAGCGGTAAGGGCAACAACTGGTAGGCAGATCATTAAACCTTCCAAAGAAGACGTAGACAATAAACCCACGAGACAAGTAGTCCCTTCGCTGGATGTACATGGCGGATTGAAGAAGAGTCAAAGTCATGGCGCCGTTAGGGAAGGTGCGTTGGGGCGGGTCGGGAGCCCAAGGAATGATAGGAGGGTATTTCAGGGACGAACGCAGTTCGGTAGAGTGTAATAGATATAAGCAGATACCGGTAGATGATCAGGATTGCGTACAACCCTTGATGCGGCCGAACTTTGTCAGTCACTACATCAAGGATGCATTACCCAGTAGATGGTAGCCAAGGTGACCACAGGAACAGCAGTAGATAGGGCCTGGGTCGCCCAGATATCCCTGTACATGCACTCTAGAAAATGGATTGACAGCTGATCAAGGGGAGGGAGCTAAGACGCTATGCCCGGCAGAAATGACTCAAGAATACGCGGTTTCTACCAATGCTGTGCAAAGTTCGGCAGTCAATCAGTCACTGTCAATCAATCGTATCGTTCAAGACCCAACATTTTTGCTAGAACGGGGATCTGTCTTGTAGGACTAACCCTCTGTAACGAGTACGATGCGTTGACTGTCTGTATTCGTTTTACTGGTATTATTCCCCAAGAGAAATGCTGTACTCTGACTCGGAAGTTCAGGAAAGCGACGATCAAATGTACCTGGATGGCCCACCTTTAATTACAGCCAGCCCCCGCACACAGCCGGACGTCTTATCCGTGCCCTATCATGAATGTACTATGAACAGCCACGTCGGTCCCCATGCCCGTATTCATAAAATTAGCGGCATACGCTGTTCAGCCCAGCTCTTCTGCCGTCTGCAACGAGAGTGCCAACCTACCTGTGTTTATCCCAAAACGCGTACGACGGCGGCCCTCGACGGGCGAATATCAACAAGGGGTGAACAAAACACGACTCGTTGTGTCAGTGCGTCACATGACTGCATGCGGTCCCACGGCGGCCTGGTACGTCATTCCAGCAGGAACAAGCGGTTGTGTCCGATGACATGGCCTCATAATGGGCACGCACGCACTGTGGCAGTCAAACGTCGCACAAGACCTCTGGAAGCACCGACCTTTCGGTTCAACAGTGGAGCTAGCAACACAAGTCGTAAGATCTCGTGTGTGGGTACTTACTCGCCTGTCCAGAGAACGGTGAAAGACCGCCGCAGCCCTTCCGGCGGAAACGATGGTGCTGTGCACAGTCACCACCATCGTGCCTTTTCCATTGTCTACCGATGCATCGCTTTAGCCCGTCGCTGGATGATAATTGCATGGCCACATTGCAGCGCTTGAAAGCTCGATGAGGCTGTGTTGTTTCTCACTTTAAGAGAGAACTCTCGAGAGGGGACCTGCCAGCGAATTTGAACGCGGGCGAAAAGGTGATAAGGCCTGGAATTGTATCTATAGTTCTGACAATATTTATCAACACAGATATACATACATCTTCGTCCATGTCAATTTTCAAGGCGGTATATCCTTGCATAACAATTAGCACAAACGTAACGCGTTCCCCTCAGCACACACCATTCATCACAGACGGCATGGGTGATCAACAAAGTAAGCGAATATGGTACACTGCCCCTCCTTGGAATAGGCTACCACGTGTTTCGGCACTGGGCCGTCCAGACGAACGGGATCAGAGGTTGTATCGTTTCGTTTCCACCAAGAATTCTGCGTCACACCTCTCGATCGTGTAGGGCTTGACATACCAATCAGCGACCAGTGGACGACGTCTGAAGCGACCGGGATTTGTATGCATGAGCAACGGGAGGCGCAACGTTCGGTATCTGTTGAATTGCACTTGAGCTGTGCCGGAGAGTCGCTGTAGTAAGCCAGACTTAAGCTTAAGCAATGGAGTTCTATCGATTCGTACGAAGTTGAATAGAGCCGCCGGAGAATAAATACCGACTGTGTTCTCCCACTCGTCAGCAGTCCACTCATCCACTTGGTCGCAACAACGATGTGTGTAGTTTGCAAACGATAAAGCCTACGCGCTAAACTCCGTCGTCCGTGTGCTGTTGTGTTAGGTGTGGGGGGCCTAGGGCCAAAACCGAGTCGGGCGTAGAGGTAGCGGGTTTTGCCGGCTTCGCATGTTATAAACCGACTGACCGCAAATTTATCTGGAGGCTGCACGACACGTCGTACATCAATGTATCACCGTCGGGGAGCTCCACCTGAAACGATGGTTCGTTATTTGAATAGGCTTCTACCAGCTTCTCATCCGAAACATAGTCGCTTAGGCTTAAATGGGTTTGTAGCTGCCACCATCAATGACTGCCATGCTTGGCAGCTCCATCATAGTATGGGACGCTCGGACTGGCAAGTGTCTGGGGAGACCTACCGAAAGCATCATAAGTGACAGAAGCTCTCGCTTTAATTTTGTAACATCATCATTTCGGAGCCACAATCCAATTTGGAACCGTTACAGCGGCCATGGAACAAAGGTATTACAAGGCGCCGTCATTCACAGCATATGGTGTTCGAATTCGAATGCATTCCCATCGGGTGTGTCCGTTTCGGACCGCCGTTCGTCCCATTATCGATTGGATGCATGGTATAACCGGGTTTCATGTATGATTATGATATATGCGGTAAGTTGAAAGCTGTGGTGTACCACCTAGACATCTGATAAATTGATGGTTCCATCATGTTTCCATATCCCCACAATACCCATGGTTCAGGCGATAACTTTCCTTGATGTCTGTATCTTCGGGGCAGGGTTGTACCTTGCTAAACGAGTGCTTGATTTGAGGCGTTCCACGCCGTTTCCGCCTGGGCCAACTGGATGGCCAGTAGTTGGCAGCCTCTTTCAGATATCTCTGGGGAAAAGTTGGGAAGACTTTGCAGCTTTGGGCAGAAAATATGGTGAGCG
>JBBPUG010001005.1:0-12998 GCA_038094535.1 Tubosaeta aff. alveolata | reverse complement strand
AGTAAGTGTATTGACTCACTACCACGTTGTTACTCATCGAATTTGCAAGACATATGATCAAATACAAGTACATACCTTTCGACATCGGTCGCAAGGCGCGGTACGGTGGGAGCAAGTAGTTTCCGTTTGACACAGTTTCCCAGCACTATGGAAATGCCTTTCCCGTCTACTTATGGACGTGATCCTCTGATTACGGGGTTGTAGATGCGACTGTGGTACGGGTACCGATTTACAGCAATTATAATCTGCCTCGGATAGATTCACAGGAACGGTCTTTAAAATGAGCTGTTGGATACTGTTGAGGATCGCCAGCTTCTCTGCTCATCTGTATGCAGGGGCGAACACGTGCGAATGGCGCGTGATTAGGTTCTGCGTCTCCTTGTCACAAGTGCAAGACATGACTTCCTGGTGCTTACTGCTTGTAGAGTCGCCCTATTCACCTGCCCTTTCGATTGACCTATTTGTGTCATGCGAAGGCATATTCACGAAATTGCCGTGGAAGCACGACACGAAATGATCAACGATTTCGAAGGTCGCCGCATGGCTGAGGCTCAACATTCAGGTTGCGCGGGGGTCTGTACCCGACCTCGCGTACATCTAGTCGCACACTGTACGCATGGATTCGGAGATCGAGGGACGATGCCAAGTCTCGGCAAACCTGATGCAGCATTTGCCACCTTTGAGATGCACTCGCAGTCGGGTACGTGTGTAAGTCGATGCACTGCCTTCCGTGATTATAAATAACGCGCCGCACCACCAAATTATTAGGCATCTGTGGATGGCGACCCGAGAGGTGTCGGGAAATACGACGGACGCATGTTGTTTGCCTCATTCTGGCGTTGCTCGTGCAAGGACGGCAGGTGAGATCTTGAGAGCTTACACCATGGCGCAGCCGTGGACGTGAACGAAAAGTGGTGGACAATTCGAGCCATTTTAGCGCACCACGTATGCCGCTGAGCCCAGTTATCACTTCTCACAAGCTCTCGAAGCGACTAAAGCTGAGGATCATCGCTTAAACTTTCTCATGGATTCGGCTCCCGGCTCCCGAGCCTATGCCTTGGTGCTCGTCGGTCTGTTTACCAGTCAAAAAGCGTATCTTCGGATCATGGATGCTGCTCACGTGATAGACGCCAAGTTTGATGCTAATAGGATGAGCAACTTATCATTGGCTCAAATTTTAGGCAAAGGTCATCTTCAAGATCTTGTAAGTTCCAAGGGACAAGCTAATGCGCGTCAATTTCGCACCGCAGCCGTCATGCGTCACAAGAAACGAAGAAAGCAATACTTTCACTAGCAAGACGACCATTTTGCATAATACGAGAACTCTTCTGACCTTTTCAAGCGCTAGACCTGATGGAAAAAGAGCTATACAATACGAACCAATGCAATCACTATTTTGGAGAAGACGGTGATCTTGCCGGCGCCCAAAGGCCCACGTTGGTCTGATCGAACTTGCCGAGGACGACAAGATATTCCGAGTTCACTTGGCCGATCGTATTAGCTTAGTTGCTGCCGGTGCCCCAGGGGCAGGAGGTAGAGCCCTGTCTGCCACAGCCCCCGAATTCAAAGTCCTTCCTGGCTTCAATTACAGTCCCGCCGGGACAGTTGACATCGTCTGATGGTTTGTCTGACGGAATGCCTCAGTAAATGAAACGAAGTGAGGTGCCGATACCCACAGATATCGCAGCATTGGCCCCAACCGAGAGCAAGGCGGAGATGCGGATGGCCACTTCAAGTCTGTTCCTGATGATAGGTTGCCATCGCTGAACTACTGTCATGATGTATGAGATATTCGAAGAGATGTTATGGACGTAGGATCTGCCCGCCGATTCCTCTTTCGATGAGACTCTGCTTGTCGGCAGCAGACCACTGTAGGAAAACTGGGCCGGGAGAACTAGCTTACGAGTTCCTGGTCCTTGTGTGCCAGACATCGCCACTGCCTCAAGGGGGTGAGTCTCTATTCGCCTTCACGTTCATGGTATGTGCATGACTCTATTGCCGGCGAATTAGATGACACAACGCGCCTTCTCTTGTCGGGGACCATGTGATCAGTCATCTGCACTCATATCCATCACTTCGAACGCCATCATCCGTTTACTGGAGCCAACACAAGCCTTGACGAAGACCAACTTGCAACTTGGTGCCTTCTGTGTTACAAATTGTAAGAAGTAGCTCTGACGTTCGTTTAGAAGATTACGACACATTCTATGGGCATGCTGGCAGCCTGCTTCTTTCGACGACAACCCTGATCAATATGGGGTTATCAAGCATGTTGGTTAGTGAATAACCAGGACATGAATACGCAGCACAGTACAATTTGTTGACCCAATACCACTTCCTCTCAAGCCGTTGGCGGGTATGCGAATTTGCTTTATGCCTTTCTACAACAAGCAAATTGAAACGCCTCCCATAGGCCGGTTGATTGTACGGCGGGAAGCAGATGCAATAACACCTAGGACGGAACAATAGCAACGCAAGCCCCGCTCAGCTGGCCCATACGCCATATAACTATATTATGAGCGCTGCTGACAGGATGGCGTGCGTGAAAACGTTTCATCATTCACTGTAGCCATGTCGCGAAGTGTAAAGCACTTCTGATGCCATACCATGTGACGAACCTACGGATGTGGTGTTGCTGAATAGAAGACGGTGCCTGAATGGCTGCCATCTGCTCATGCACCGCTGGCCAACCTGTTGTATATGTGAACCTCAGTGCCACGCACTCCGCTCCAGCTCATTCAATTCGTGGACCTCGAGCCTGGCACAGCGATCACTGCCCTTCGTCCTTCAGTCTCTACAGAGCCCAATTCGCCAAAGACGCATCTGACATATATTGGTTAACAACCCACATAGTATTCCATTGCATGATGCCCACGAAAAAAATTAGAGGAACATACTCGCTGTCGGACCACAAGTGAGTGACTTTGGGGGCCCGTACGACTGCGTAGAATCCGTCTCTCGGATGAGTCTCGGAGGTGATTGTGGTCCCGCACAGAGTGGATAGACGGCTTCGATTGAGAGGACAACTTGACTTGAGGTGGACTCTGAAACCAGCACAGGCAAAGATTTCGTCCTTCACTTGTAATTGAAGCGTGTTCGATTGAGGCTCCGGACAAGTATAAGAGACTACAAAAACATCCAGAAACCATCAATCAGCATTCGATGCCTAGTGTCCTCTGTTGGGATTTATCGCCGCTTCAGGACATGATTGTCTCTCTCAGACCTAACAGCTTAGAGTGAGAACCCAAATCGATCACTCCGATTTCAGACTACACACATCACACATATTTTAGGCACAAGAAGAAAACAAATCAAGACACCAACTAGGACCGCGTACACCTCTTTTTCATCATCCTTTATTCCTTGGACTTGAAAGAATCAGTCAGAGCGGTACACAGTGACGTGGAGCATACCAGTGCGAGCAACGCATCCGAGATGATGGTAATTGTTCCCGTGCCCAAGGGTCCACTACTAGTCTGATTGAACGCGTTGATGGCCACAAGGTAGTCCGGGGCCACGGGGCCGTTCGTCTTGACCAGATTGGTGCCAATACCCCAAGGGCAGTCAAAGTAGATCTCTGCAATCTTTTCACTGGTTGAATCGATCACGAGGTCAAAACTACCCTCCGTGCCGGAGGAAGCGTTTGCACGGCCACAGGTGCCGAACGTAAAGTCCTTCTTGGGATCAATCACAGTCCCATCGGGGCTGCCGACCTCCTCATACGGATGATCTAGAGGGATGTTTTGACAATGCAGGGAAACGGATAGGAGCAAGATACCTACAGATATCATAGCATTTTCCCCATGCGAGGGTGAAGTTAGCGATGCGGACAGCTACTTCAAGCCTGTTCCTGACAGTCGGCTGGAACCACTGAGCTTCTCCCATGATGATGTAGCAAGCGTTCAAAGAGATATGACTTGAACCTGGGTCTCTCAGGCCTGCACGCTCGCTTATATACCATTTTGCAGGGTCTCAAATGCACCACGTTCACGGTAAAGGAACGACGGCGTGAACGTGTGTATAACTTCCCTTCGTAACAACAGCGGCATCTCCACAGTAAAGGAAGTAGCATTCTTCAGATGAGTCCCTTGTTTTTCGTGCTAGGCCCCAGGAATCGAACGGAGATGAGACTACGCCACTTGAGCGACCAGGGTGTTAGGGAGCCAAATTGTCCGAACGACCATATTCTGATCGGTGACACTGCGATGGCAGCACGAACGGATCAGTGTATGTCCTTGTTCCATCTTTTACCATCTTTGAATACTTCATACCTCGTGTTTGCGTTTGGTCGCGTTCCTTTTTCTAAATGCGATGTGCACCCAGCTGGATGAATGCGATGCCATCTGTGGCATTGATGATCTAGGAAGTGGGTAAATATTAATGCTGGTACGATACCGACGCTCTCCTGGCGATTAGTATGCGCACCCTACAGCATGGGGGGTGATGTGTGTCGAATGTGGACCACAGAGTGCAAGGGTTTCTGACACTAGTTGCAGAGAAGACGGCGATGATGGGGTTCTTACACAGGGTTAACGGGAGGTCGTTGGACATCGGCTAAGTAATGCATCACACGCAGGGAGCCAGTTCCTTAATCCCTCAACAACTGGAATGAGAACCACAGGCATCAAGCTTTCAAGCTTCAAGTCCATAGAAGGGGCCACCAGATGGCGTCCCAAGCAACTTCGGATTCCACTCTTTCGCCTGACCACCCCTTTCTAGTACAACTGCGCAAGGTACATAGAAAACCGACATGCAGCAGCGCGATCAGCGACTGTGTTAAATATTATACGCGTCAAGCATTCCCAGGGGAGTGAGCCCCCTAATGTGTACCATTAGTTGGAAAGCGAAGAGAATAGAGACGATAACAACAAATAGAAAAAGGCCAAGACAACAAATGTTGATTTTTTCGTCCACTAGAAGAGTCATTTCTAGACCAAATGGTGGATGTTAGAAGGCCGGCGAGAAGCGCGGAGATGGCCCTCAGATGATCAAGCAGCGATGGGAACGGCCTCGTTCTTCTTTCCAGACGCCGCCGCTTCTGCATCCTGTACGGCCTTCTTCGTAGCCTCAAGCTCCTTGATTTGTTTCTCTAGTTTCTCCTTCACACTGTCAGCGGTGCCTGTACCCTTGTTTGGGACATTAAAGGTCATGCTCCGGTGCACGCTGCCACCCATTGTCCCCGTCTCGGGGGTAGGTACATTCACTAGTGGCCCATTCGTGGATAAGCCGCGATGGAACGATGTGGGCAGGACGCGGCCGTCGGGGTGTTGGAAAGGACACGCAGCACGGGTACATGCAGCGCCGAAACGACATTGTTGGTTAAAGTGAGAGTTAGTCGGTCGGGGGTGCGAAAATGTGCAGTTCGGGCGCGTGCAGGAGGCACCAAAACGACAGGGTGTGACATTTGAGGGTGTGGTAGCGAACGCTGGCGTCGCATGGGGGTGCGGGTGTGTTGAAGGAGGTTTTTGAAGTTCAGCACCTTCAAAACTGGATAAGTACGGAAAAAGTCGGAAGAAAGGCTGCTACTTACCAGGTGCGTTGACGGCCGAACTAACATGTGATTTTATACAATCCTTATCCTTACAATCTTTGCCCTTCTCACAGGCATCCGTACTCAGCACCACGCCACTCTCAGCAGTAGCGACTGGAGAGGGATGTGAATACCTGCATTGCGAATTCGTACATTTGGTGCCGAACTTGCACAGCGTGGGGGACTGAGGGCGCTCTGGTAGCGCATAAGGTATTCGTTGCTGCTGAACCGGAGGTTGTTGTTGCACAGAGGCGGGAACAGGCGTTGGAGCGACGATGGGAGGCGAAGGTTGCACAGGTTGGATTGTATTTGCCTCCGGCGCGGACTGGGGTTGTACTTGGGTCTGGATAGGGGTGGGCGATTCTGAGGTTGGTGTGGGTGATGTTCCAACATGTCCACCTCGTCCTGGTCCTCCACCACGGCCTCTTACACCCCGTCCAGATCCCCTTCCCCTCCCATTCACGCCGTGTGCCGGTGCTTGTCCTTGACCGAACGTGCCAGCTCCCTGATACGTGCCCAAATCCCCTTGTTGCATGCCTGGAAAGCCACTACCCATCATCTGCCCAGTGGCAGGATTGAGCATCCCCATCGAGGTCGCCATCTGAGCCATGAGGGCCATCTGGTTCATCATCATCTCCTGCAACATCATCGTATTCGCGTTCACACTGGCCGCGGTCATGTCCATCCCGACACCGTTTTGAAAACCCATCATCATGGCGGGGTCGGGTGTTCCTCCGCCTGGGGTTATGCCACCGTTCGTAACAGCATCGATACGTGCTTGGATTTCATCTCCACGCGCATAGGATGGATGTGTGCCATTTCGTGCGCCAACACGGTCCAATAGGCTCCTTCCGCTCGCACCCACCTCACCTCTTGAACCGCCACTCTGCATCGCGCGAGGACCTGTTGGCACATCCATACGACGCGTTTTTGATGGGCCATGTCCAGTAGGTGAGGGTGACCGTACGGATGCTGTTCGTTTTTGCCCATGACCGAGCGTAGAAGAGATCGCCTGCTGATAGAGTGGGGCACTACCTGCAGCACGTGGATTGAATGGTCGTCTATGGTCAGTTGTTGAGGCCGACGGCGAGTGAACAGGGATTTCGGATGCGGCTGGGAGTTTCGAGGCAGTCGGCAAGGGGGCAGGGGATGTGGACGGTGAAGTTTCTGACTCAGGAGCACCCTTAGCTGCTTCGACAAACAACCAGTCGGTGAAGCTGGAATCTATTACAGATTAAACGATTGTCAGCAAGGAGATGCATGAGGAGTTTCGAGAGGCCACACGAACCAAAGTCAGCCCCAATTACTACAAGGACAAGTCAGAGGCACGAAAACTAGGAAAATGATGGAATGCTTACGATCCTCAAGTTCCGAGGTTATTTGAACTGTAATACAGGAAGTGTCAATGCAAGAACGTCCAGGCATAAGAAACTTGAACATACCAGGAGTCTTGTTGTTTATGATCATGATAGTGATATATTCTGCCATGACCGGGTCTGCATAATTACGAATATAAAAATTCGAGTGCAAGGGAGTGGCTCCGAACGACTGACCAGCGTCAGGACTGAAGCCCCGCTTCATGAGCTCGTCTTGTATCGCATTCTGCAAAAAAGCGCTAAGTCAACTGAAAAAAGCAGAGGAACATTTTCCTATCCATACCTGAAGAGTATTGGCGCGTTCAGTTCCAATTGTTAGGCCAAAGGGCATCTTTAGTGGAAAGTGAACGACGAAGGTCAACGACGGTGATTGACAAGAAGGAACAAATCAATGTTGGCTGCGTGCGGGAGCGGGATGACTAATATGCTAAGTGCTTGACATAATTTATTATTTTTGCTAAACTAAATTATGACTCGGACCATCGAAACGCTAAAAATGACACGTCTACGAGATCGTTGAAATACCTGCCTCGTCGCTGTTCTCCAATGTTACTAACAGAGGCTCGCCGACGTTGTCATCCACCGGTGCCGGTTCAACGATCGAGCTTGAGCCCTCCCCCAAATCGTGCGGAGATTCGGCCCTTACGTCTGGCCCACATCTGAAGAATCCTCCATTTGTGCGCAAGGCCTCCAGTTCACGTTGCTCTGCTTCTTGTTTCGAAACTATTGCCTCTCTCATTCGCCTCAGTTCTTCGGGGGACAGTGCTGGTTTCTGCATGGTTCTAAATCCATTAACCAAATCCAATCGATACGTTCAGGTGCACTCCACACTTACGGTTGTTGTTCGTTCGAATTTTCTGCCTCCTGGGTGTCCTCGCGATGTGTTGGAGGGCCCGCAGGTCTAGTCCGGGATTGGGTCAATACATCATCAGAAACCACAAAATCGACACTTACCCATCCAAATCATCGGGGTTTGTTTTATAATCTGGCGCCATCTGCTCCCCATACAACCATTCTCTGTCCCACCTTGGGTCGATCTCTTGCCAATACCGGAAATAAGCTTCCATTCTTTCCCGCCGACCCTTTTCCGCCTTCACGAGGTCCCGGACGTCCCTGGCCCTTTTGCGAAGTTTTGCGGCGATGTCGCGCATCTCTGCTACTTCTTTCAAGAGGGCCACATCTTTTGCAACAACTTGTTGCATGACTTTGACACAGTGCTTAAGGTCGTTAACGTTTGCGGGAGGAGGCGTGCCTGCCCGCGAAGAGACTGGTGTTCCGTAATTGATTTGTTCCGACTCGGTCACCTCTGATTCGGTTGCGCTGAATAGTTCCCTGTCGTACGAGGGTTCGGTGGGTTTATTTTGTGCTGGGTATGTGGATCGTGGAGCTGATGGTCCAGCTTCTGGAGGTTGAGAATCTGCCAAACTCGCAGTGTTAAAACAGCAGAGATATCTGGATACTGTCTTACCTTCGAGGCTGGGCTGGGCTGGTACATCTGTCGTAGGTCCGGTGGGCGGTGGCTCTGCTTTATCTTGTGCCTTTGATAACATCGGAACCTCCATAAACGTAGCCTCGCTCTTGAATCTCTTCCGTAATGGCTCTTCCTCGGGATTATCCTCGGCAGGTCTGTGTTTTCGGGGTATCAATGTTAATTGATCATATTCAGCTACTCTTCTTACCTTTTTTTCTCCCGTCGCTGGAAGCCCAGCAATCGTTGGATGATCAACTCGCTCTTCATGTTTGCTTTCACTTTGTGGACCTTCTCGTCATCAATACGAACCCTACGCCATGAGAACGTGTGACACGTACCATGGCCAGTTTCTGAAGCGCTACGCGAGGAAGTTTGCGAAGGGCTGCTTCATCGAGGTTGGAATTATCTAGGACCGTAGGCGGTGCTGGGTCCGTGACTTCCAGGGGAGCGTTTGGAGTGGCGGGTTTTGCCTTGGACTTGGATCGCAGGTTTACCATAGGGTACGCTCTACAGTTCAGGCGCGGTGATCGATGATCAAATCCCTCGTTGATGGCAGAGGGAAAGAGAATGGATTGTTCGAATCACAGGTCGTCTCGCAGTAAATATAACTGGCACGATAGCCACAAGAACAATGCAAGCACCACCTGGGCCTACACAATGGCGGTTGTGATGATATAAGTGACAGTCCACGGACCCAAGGTGGACTGTCGCTTGTCCCGGCTTGCATTGTCGGGCTTTGACGATAATTTAATTAATCCGAATTACACCACACAAGGTTAAAACTGACCGAATCCTCGGGGCCATTCCAGGTTTCCCCCTCGTTGATCTCCCTCATCATCATCATCAACACTCACGGAATGGTCCTCACCCTGGACAGCCCAAAACTCCGCGAGCTCAGTCGCGCTCAGCTTCAGTCCCTCGCCAAGGTACGAACTCTCACTCCAACCAGGCCTCGGAGAGAGAATGGTGACCGTGTCTCATAGCGAGAAGTCGTTCGTGCGGCTGGCAGAACCGAAGATATAATCCGCAGACTCATGAACAAGCATCCCAAAGGGGTACCAGCACCAGAGTACGTGTCCCCTCATCCAAACCGACATGACCGTGTGTATACTCACTAAGATGAACCTCCAGAGAGGACAAGGACGCATCTGCCTCATCGGTACCTCTAAAACGATACTTCTTCAAAAAAGCATCCAAGGAAACACCCATGCACTCACCTGTACCGGATCCCCCCCAAGACCACACGGATCTCAAGGGTGTGTGACGATCCAGTGCCAGAAGCACTCACCGCTCACGCTCTGGCCTCCTCTTCAGGGAAAGGCAAAGCAATCGCCGACGCAGCCCCCGCCTCCAGTCCCACGGAAGCTCTGGAACTGCTGGATCCAGAAGGTAAACAAACCTCGCCGCGCCACAAAGCTACAGCTCACTTCCCCTTCTACTGCGCCGGTTAGGTGAACCAGTGGCTGTGCCGTTCGACAGCCCCACGTCTAACCCGCATGTCCCTGTATCTGGGGCACCACCAGACCGTACCCCAGCCCAGCCTCCTTCCTTGTCAGGAAAGCCGTCCCATGAAGCAAACAATGGGGAGGACGTGCACGGTGCAGCAACACCCAAAGCACAGAACCAGGCCGACGACGAAAACTTTGACAAGGCCTACGACTACGTCAAGGGCGCCCCAAGCCATTACACGATGCTCGATGCCCTCCGACAACTCACCACCCTTACAAACGCCATTCCAGTCATGCAGACGCGCGTTGCCGAAAGTCGGTGCCTCATCCGACGTACAGAGAGCCTGCTTGAAAATGCGACGCCAGACGCGCGCGAGCTATGTGTCACGCGCGAATATCTCGAGACAATCCTCTTGGCCAGGATGAAGCTGAAGCGGGAACTCTGGGACGGGACAGGCAGGATGGAGAAAGGGGCTCGCAAGGCCCGGATGGTGTGGCTCAGAGCGCAGCGCAGGAAAGCCGCCGAACAGAAGTGGGCAGAAGTCAACGAATTCAACAGGACACACGGGCGTAAACCAGAACCATTGTCGGCGTTCTTGTAAGTACGTTGTTGGGGTATGATCTTGGAACTAATCCGCGTTGCAGAGGGCCGTTGGAAAGCGACGAGGAAGAGATCGAAAGCTTGCAAACCACTCCTACAAGCAGCAGAGGCGGGAGCGGGAAGAGAGCACGGGAGGAGAGCGTCGATGCAGGGTCAGAGGCGGACTCTAGTAGCCAGCAGAAACGGGCACGGTCATGATGCATGATTCCTTAGAGGCTTGCATGTGAATGCCCCGGATCGGCAGCTTGCACACTTGCTCAAATCAAGCGGATTGTTTTGCTATATGGTCATCTCTATGAGGATACCTGCACCGCAGAAGCTGCCCCTGGTTAGGTTATCAGATTGGTTAGAGTGTGGTACACGACACACATTATCCTCGTGTTCAGTATTTCGTCATAAATCCGCAGTGAACAACGGAGTCCGGACCGTACGTCCTTGAATGGCTTAGAAAGGATACCAGCTAAGTTTGATCCGGCAGTCTAGATGAAAAACAGTGCACTTGTTGACCTAGGATAAGCAAAACCGCCGGCCTGCTGCGCATGCTTGGTGACACTTCTCACCTCCATGGCATCAGCATGTCATATATTTGATCTGACTACATCGCCACCATAGATGCGTGAGAATATGAACGATATATGATCAGGGGAGACTTTCTATCCACAGGGCCGCTTGTGCTTCAAGTTGCGCAGGTTCATCGAGTTTGTATTGGAACGAATCAAGTGGTACACCCCGACGCTGGATGTGTGGCGCACCTTGTGTCAGATGCGCTGTGGCCGTTGAGTACATCATGGAACATGAACAAAACACACCTTAGATGTAATCCTTGGGGCGTGACTAAGCGAAAACTATGTTATGTTCCTCGGCGCTCGACGTCTGAGGAAATTTTTTGAAGCAAGCGTCAGCATGTTTACCTTGACACAGCATCGCCTGCTAACCTCATATGTTCACTATGAGAGGTAAACCAGTTTGCACATAAGCCATGGTTCGGATATAGGTGACTCAGATATGTGTTACTGCATGCGCACATTTGAGCTTGCTTGGTGAACGTTGCATGAGGATGGTGATAAGTTAATGGGCCTTCCATGGAATGTCCTCGAAGGTACCACGGCTGTTACTGAGGCGGACATTAAGACGAATTTCTTCGCGAATGAGGGACCATTGCTCACGACCTGAACGTCTCGGTTACGGTGCCTGTGCCAGTGGGAGCATGGAGCAGCTGAGCGAATAAGAACGCAGTGCTCACCTCTGACGAGTCCAGGCCTCTACTAGTCTCTGATGCCCTGTCCGTTTCTCCATGGAAGACGCAATACAACATTCTCAGACTTGGTGCCAAGTTAGAACTGCCCACACACGGAACGGACCCCAACTCACTATCCAGGGAGGTGGATGAACACTGCCCTGCTCGTAACATGTGGCCTCCGGAGATGGGTTTTTCCAGATCACATCCCTGAAGAGAGGGATATATTGACTCTGAGGTCATACTCGATTTCCGAAACGCCGACGAAAGACTGCTAGGTGTCCTGCGGCGTTGGGTATGACGGTGCGCAGAGGTTCTGGAAAGCATTGAATGTGTCCCTTGTGATCCAAACACATGTCAAAGCGACTGTTTTTGGAGTGAGAGAAAAGTCGTCTAAACCCTGGATACGATCAAATGCACGCTGGTCTTGCGTTGGTCCTCGATGATCTCTCCAGAATACCCATCCGTGTTCCGTCCGGGGTGTATCATAGGGGCGCTGCTTCATCATGGAGTAGTGTCTGCGGTCATGGGTGAGTTCCGAATCAAAGGTTGGAGTTATGCCCCACCCGAATCTGAAACACCGTCACTGTTAACCCTGGCCTGGTAAATGGCCGTATGCTTGCCTACCTCTGGGTCCAAAGCTCTTGGCATGGTACGCGCACTGAGTCCCAACGAGACAGCTCAACGTTATCAGGATCACATCACTACGGCACTGACTTACGATCCCTCGAAAAGACAATTGAAGCTAGTTATCAAAAGGTGCCCTCGAGAGGAGTAGAAGCACCTCCGCTTCGATGCCACATGAGGATGTTGCTCCGTATTGGTGACAACCTGTGCTGCGGACAAGAGGAAGAATCACAAAGAAGCTGCCTATTCCAGTATGCCTTCGTTCACGATAACATCCCTGCAGGAAATGAGAGGAAGTGCACGACCCAGTATAGGCTGAAGCCAAGCCAGATAGCTCGAGTGTCCATCGAAGACGCAAAAATGGCAGATGATAGTGCGTGATCGGAGATAGGCTTTTTCTGTCCAGAACGCTAGCCTGGCCATCAGTTGGTCCAGCACGAACCAGTGCGATTCAGATCGAATAGAAGTGGACCTACTCAATCGTCCCGGGTCTTGTCTGATGGGCCAACAGAAGCTCCACTGAAGCACATCCATCCACTTGATCCACCGCTTGCAGCTTGGGGCTTGCCTTTGTCTGCGACTCCTGAGAGCATTTGCCGTGATGCTCGCAAGGCGATGTATGTGTCAGTAGCTGAGCTGTACGCCTCACCACGCAGCACGCGCACGTCTTCCATTCAATTGACTCTCACCGCCGTGAGGATCACATCC
>JBBPUG010001004.1:0-13027 GCA_038094535.1 Tubosaeta aff. alveolata | reverse complement strand
TTCGAAATGCCACTTACAACCGCCGCAAGAATCGCAGAGTTCAAGTAGGGTTCTGCAAACTCGCGGGAACCAGAGCTCCAACCCGGGCCTGACTCACACTGTATTCGCACCCGTCATGGGTATAACCGGGGGTTACAAGGTGCGGGTGAGAGTGGGCGAAGTGGACACAACCACCTCGCGGCAGCAGCGCCGTTGTGAGAGTGGGGGGGGGGTACCAATTCGTTGCCATCAATGACGGTATTGGCGAGCCAGCGGCACAGCCTTTGACTTCATGGGTCCCCTCGTCCTCATCCTCGTCGCAGCCGTGGTCGCAGTGGTGGTGATGGCAGGCACGCCGTTGCGTTGCCCGCGCCTCATCGTCCTCGTCCTCGTTACGGTCGCCGTGGTAGTGGTGACGCCGTTGCGTTGCCCGTGCCCATGCCCCCTCGTCCTTGTCCTTGTCGTGGTCGCCGTGGTGGTAGCGGGCACGCGGTCGCGTTGCCCGCGCCTCCTCGTCCTCGTCCTCACCGCGGTCGTGGTAGTGGTGACAGTCGCGCCGTTGGGTTGCCCGCACCACCTCGTCCTCTTCGTCGTGGTCGTGGTGGTGATGGGCACGTTGCCTGCGCCAGGCCCTTCAATGTCCTCATCACGGTCGCCGTGGTGGTGGTAGTGGTGGTGGCAGGCACGCCGTCGCGTTGCCCATGCCCCCTCGTCCTCCTTGTCGTAGTGGTGATGGTGGTGGGCACGCCGTCGCGCCCCCTTGTCCTCCTCGTCGCGGTCGTGGTCGCAGTGGTACCGGTGGGCACGCTGCCGCGCTACCCGCCCCCCCTCGTCCTCGTCGCGGTTGTTGTGGTGACGGTGGGCATGCCGTTGCGCTGCGGTCATGGTCGTGGTGAGCACGCTGCTGCGTTGCCCGCGCCCACCGTTGTCGCAGAGACGGTGGTGGTGGTAGGTGTGCGCATGAGGGGGAGGGTGAGTGCGTGCGCACATTGAGCGGGTGAATGGGACTCAGCAGGTGAGTGAGGAGAGCAGAAGACAAAAGTCGAATGGAGCTGAGTTTTCATGCCTTGTTATATTTTTGAATAGAACGCCTCCCTGCCTGTACAACCTTGATCCGGCAATGATCCGGCCGCCCTTCTATCACGAGCAGAGCCGAGTCTGGTGGGAAATCGGCGTGTGTATAGACTTTTCCGCCACCTTTATTTTGTTCTTATTCATATAAATTTTGGTCTTTCGGGAGATGTCCGTAGAACATAGAAAGTGGCCAAAAAAACAAAAAGATAATGTGTGTGCATATTTCGAAGCAATTGTGTGAATATCATAGTCTGCATGAACTAGCTTTATCAATGCAATATCAATTGAGTGCTGTCCCATCACAGTATATAATAGTCATATGATTTTGTTTTTCTTTGGGGATTCATGGACTTTCGACCATAACTTAAATGCTCTGGTGGCAGCATATCTTTGTGCCCCATTGTTAGAGGGTTGATGCAAAGCATCACCATATTACTTGCCTATGTCATTGCACGTTAAGCTAAGATCAGCCCATGGCAATTATTATCTATTTGGTACTCTTTGTCAATTATTATACCGCCTCGCCACGGAAACACTCTCCCTGTGATGTACGATGCGTGTTAGAATGCTTATCGCTTGGGATGCTGGACCTTGCCCACCCTGGACTTTCAAAAAATGCTCTCCCGCATTGGTCAATTTTTTTGGGCAAGACACGCCTCGAAATTTTATTGATCAAGAGTTGATCATTCGGCGATATTGTTTGATGATCATATCGTTGAAACTTGGATCGACGACTCCATTGTTGTCTTGTTCCTGAGAGTGGTGCCCCTCGCAGTGATTAGCGGCGAAAGTTTTCATTACGGACTCGTCCTTGTGGAGGAAGTAACGTTCAATTGCCATGATTTGGTCATTGGATGTAAGTGAATTTCTTTGTTCTCGCTGACCACGAGAGGTTTCGGAGAGAACAGTCGAGTCGCACGCGGATAACTTTCGTTTGGTTTCTCCCTTTTGGCAGGAGGGTAGATCACAAGACGGTAAGTATACTACATCCCCGATGAAATTTTCATCAACATGCTCATATATCTACGGCGGTTATTCGGTCCACTGAAGTTGCAATGACAAACATCGATGCTCCGCTACGCACTCGTTTCCAATGAACATGTGTTCGGACTTAGTTCCCGCGATGCCATGCCTTTAGAAAACGTAGATCGGCGCACTTGAAGCTTCTGCATTGCCAATATGAACACATACGCTGTTGCCGCAGTGTCATCCACCCATCGAGGCTGTGAGGAGGGTGACAAATGGTCCCCTGATGATAGCCTGTGGCCCCGACCAGATCTGACCTTCAGTTTTGGAGTGCGAATACGTTTCCCCACAACTCCTCTTTATTATCTCCAGCGGCCTTGCCAGGATCTCTCGACCATATTGGCGTTGTGATTTTGGAGTAGCCGACTCTTCGTTTCCAAATCCCACGCTCGTGTTCGTTCTTCCTGTTTCCCTTGTTGCGCGAATTCCCCTGGTTTTCGCACATTGGCAGTCTGAGTCTTTGGAGTGTCCAGACTCCGTACCGAGCATGGCATTGTTTGAGTGTTGCTATGCAGTGCTACTTACGTTTCTTTCCGCCACCACGTCGAATTCGGAACAGGTGCAAGCTGTGCATGCGGCGGTGCCCAAAAAGATCACGGCCGAAACTTGACGAAGACCTGGCAGAAGAGATGCCATGCATGTCAGGATGGTACGTGACACAAAAAGAAAGCAATCAAATGGAATGAATCGACTCACCTTCCTTGATGGAAGTGTGACGGCCCGCGTCTGGACCTTGCCCGCGCAAAACCCGATTAAAATTCAATATTGACGTACAACAGACGTTTTGGTCCGATAGCCTGGGAGGATGTGTTGAGTCTGTTGCTTGATTCGATGAGGGTGACAGCGGTGCCCAACATACAGATGCTACTGATTCAAACTGAGAACACAAGTCGTGCTGGCCCCAGATTCGTTCAAGTAGCAGGTTTCTGCCTCACTCTGGCGGTCATCACGCCAACCGAAATGTGGGGGTAAGCGATTTGTCACTCGAAGATCTCCCGACGGCTTCTACTAAATTCTAATGCCATTTTGAATGTCCAGGGTCATCTAGTCGCTTCGTTGTTTGCACTCCACTTTCTCTCTTTTTGTGGGCACATGTGTTCTGATGCTTTTACATGAAACTCTCACTGGACAAGAGCAAGGTGTCACTGTCGTTTTCTGAACCTCCAGTGGTTCCGAGCTACTCGTTTTATGAGTATCACTGGGATGGGCCGAAGAGGTTTCACGTTCCTGTCTGGCAACCCAGACAGACTACACTCTTCGTGGTGTTCGAGCGCGAGTCGAGCCACCTCTTTTCCGCCGCACGAGTCCTCGTATACCACAGGAAGGGGTCGCCAAAGGATACTCAATCCGGGGATGTTTGGGTTCGTCTGGCTCTGATACACACAATGATGGGCTTATGGGTATCACAGGACATTCAACAACAGGGTCCGGTCGTCCATACGTTTAGAGATCAAGTTCCGAATCCGCTTCCCAACCCGTCTACGCTTCCGAGGCTCACGGTCGCGTTCGAAGTGGTACCCTCAGAGGCCGCCAAGTCATGCCTTGGGGCCCTCGTCCTCCGAGCACCCGAAAGCGTTCAAGAGCTTCGCCGCAATTCCATCAATGTGCTGCTAGAGCGCGAGTTCGCATTGACGCCTGACAACTTGTCTTTTTCGTTGTCCTTCACTCACTCAACGCTGCTCTGCACCCACCTCAAATCTGGAAGTCTTGAACAACACTTCGTTCCGACTCATCCCGCCTCGCAGATCGAACTCATTACGACGCGTATTGTACGCGTGCTTCCTCCTGCTCTTGCACGTCCGAGGATCACCAATGGTGGCCTTCCCATCGAACTACTGATCAAAACGTTCAAGGACGGCGAGCTTCGCCATACATGGCATCAAGATTTACTGTCGTTTGCACAGGTCTGCAGAGCGTGGGTGTGTGCTATGGATGTCCTTCATACACGCCTTGCCTTCTCGGAGGACGACAAGTGGAGCCACTCGCGACCGCTCCTTGACGCTTACGTTCTCGCCAATGCTGTGCGCGAAAAACCCCTTCTCGGCCTTGGCTTCCGCCACCTGACAACGGACAACTTCGAAAGGCCGGCGAATTGGGAAGATGATGGTGCAGCTCACCTCCCTCTCGATCGCCCTTACTATCGCCTTCGCCTTCACCATCACCCGCAACTCGCGCCATCGAGTCCGATCCGATTTGCGGCGGCACTGATCACGATCCTTGGAACAACCAAACATGTGCGAAGTGTACATCTCGGACAGCTTGATCCGTCCCTGTCAGATGCGCTTTTCGGAGTCCTGCATGAACTCAGCGGACTTCAGACCCTCTCGCTTGGCCCTGTCGAGACACGGCCACTCCCACCAGGAGTCCTCGTCTGCCGTGTCCGAACACCCTCAGAACCACGTACACACCTGCTCAGTGTTATCCAGCTCGCGCGCTGCATGGCCCGCTGGCCTGCGCTCACCTCCCTCAAGATCCACCACGTCCACCCAGGTATGGACCTTCTCGGGCTCTGGCGGCTCGCACTGCGCTCGCCCGCATGCGCGCTCACACAGCTCACGCTCAGCCGCTCGCACCTCGCCGACCGCGACCTCACCCATCTGTTTGCGGGTGCGGCCGGGTCTCTCGAGCGCGTCGTCCTGGACCGGCTCACTGGCATCACCAACGCGGGGCTCGCCACGTTCCTGCGGATGATCGCGCCTACCGTTGTGTGTCTGACCGTGCGGGACGTCGCCTTGCCCCCGCTCGAGTTCTGGGGGAGCCTCGTTATCGGGCGTACGGAGCGCGCCCTCGATTGTGTCGTGCACACGATGACGAGGCTACATGAGCTGCGCATCAGCGGTGACGTCGCGAGCGAGTTTATGCTAGATCGACGGTCAAAGGTGTTTATTGCGCAGTGGAATGGTATGGAGAGGGAGCAGATGCAGGTAGTGCGGTTGTGGTTGGAGGATGTGCCGAGGTTATGTGGGTTTGCTGCAGACGGAAAGTGGCCCGGCTGGTGCACGCCAGGCAAAGTTGCACAACGCTAGTTAGATAATGTCGTTAGGAGATACTCAAGACTTTGTAATCGTATATGCCAAACAGTACGGAGGGTGACCTTGCGACATCTGGCCAGGGAGGTGACCACGGAAGAAATTACATCGTAACTTTGATTATAAGGATGCACTGTTTCTTGCAGCGCGAATACCGCACAAGTATGATCCAGACGACTGGCAGATCCGCGTATAGAGCCCAGACGGGGCTTTGTTCTCCGTCAAATCGTCTAACACCGTCCCGATGCATAGGGTTTATGCAGATTTCGTTGGATGATACTGCTCGGGCCCTATGCAAGTGGAGTGCGGACGTAAAAAGGTTCGGGAAGCCGTGGCAAAGTACACCCACTGGTCCAAACAATCCTGGACATGCAGGAGTCTCGGGATTCTCATCTACACCAAGGTAGAGTCAAATGGGGAACTTACAGCCAAGTACATTGACCAGTCAGTCGATCAGCTCTTGCGTGTACTATCTCCCGATAATATCGTTACGGACGTTTCCGTCCAACCTGGGACAGTCCTGTCATGGTACTGAAGCTAGTGCCCATCTTCACCACTTTTCTAGGGTTCTTATGGTGCCATGCTGTGCGAATAGTCGGCCCGTGACCCTCCACTGGTTCATCATTAATCATTCCTTAGCCTGTTCTAGTGTCGGATAAATGCCACACGAGGTGTTACGTTTCTTTACAGCTTTCTACCACCATGAGCTTCAAGTCTGGACAATCCACTCTGGCGCAGAAGTCAACACCATGCCGCCTGTATAGTCAAGGCCATTGTCGCTTTGGAGACAAGTGCTGGTTCGGTCATAACAGCGCGGTTGCGCAGGTGTGCCTAATTTTACCCTGAAGTGCCGAGTGCTGACGTTCAGAACAATCGCCACAGTCTGTCCGAGGTCATTCGCGTCATATTTCGTCGGACTCGCCGTCGAGTCCGACCAGCGGAACCCCTGGTAGGCCACGCAAGGAGACCCCTTGCCGTGCTTGGAGGGCTGGAACCTGTACCAGGGGGTCAAAATGCTGGTTTAACCATGACGTTGATGTATGTCTATCGTTCTTTGTAACTTGGAGCTCTTGTAACATTCTGTCAAGGAGCGGGTTGGATCAGAAAACGTGTTCAGCCAACTTGTAAATGGCTCTCTCGTGACATATAACGCGGGGCTCAAAGTATCCAACCTGATAACGGGTTTCGAAACATGCACGTTACGCGTTCGGAACCTTCCCGCCGATGTGCAGGAGGATGACATCTATGATCTGCTTGAGGATCTGGGCGTAGATATTCACCATTCCCACGTTGCCGTCAAGAGAAAGTCTGGCCTTGCCGAGGCACACATTGTCACGGACATTGTTACTGGAGAGGAACTTGCTGCGGATCTTGATGGTTCCGAATGTCAAGAAGAGACTCTGACGGTCGAAATGACTACTACCAACTGCTCGGAGGGTATGGCTGAGGCCCAGGAAGGTTCGAAAATTCTGACGATATCTTGGCGGGGCCCCTCTGCGTGCTATATTGCAGAGTACGTCGATATCGCCGCAGCCCATGTCAAGGTCGGAGAACTTCAGAATCTCGTCTATGATGGGCGTCGTATCAAAGTCCAGATGAACACTCAGCCTCGTGGCCGGTTCGTGCCCAATCTCCGGCATAACGCAATCAAAATTAACAACCTTCCACCCTCGGTCACCGATGAGGATGTCATTAGACTTACAAGCGCATTATCTGTCAGACGATTGCACGTTGGTGGTGGTTTGACTCCAGAGCAAATCTCTAGGATTCAGAGCGATATCAAGCAGGCTGTTCCGGGGGGTCTCCGGAATTTCGACGATCCGCGCAGCAGCTGTACCATGGGCGGCGTCCTTTCCGCGCGTGCCCACTTTTCCTCGTGGAATGAAGCGAACATTGCATACACGCATCTCTTGGATAAGCGATATGGCAATCAACCTGTCTGGTTCCGACTTCCCGATCCCATGCACTTCAGGCTTGTCATTCCTGTGGCGCAATACGAGGCTCAAAAGTCGCAATGGGATTCGCTTCTAGATTTGATAAAGGATAGGAACGCCTGCACGCTCAACGTGCAGAGGTCTGGAGAAGTGGTCTTCATTCGACTTTCCGGCTCAGTGAAAGAGGCGATGGGTGCATTGAAAGTGAGGGTCGAGAATCTGGCTAGAGGAAACAAGGTTGAGGGTTGGCATCGGGCACTTTGCGTCCCTGACAGTCCTTTCGTCCGCCGCGTCATTTCAGAGACTGAGGCTTACCTGCGCGCCGATCGGAAGCAGCTATCCTTGAAGGTCTACGGAACGCCAGGTGCCGTCGACCGCGCTCGCGAGTTGATCAAAGATGAACTCAATAGGCTCGCATCTTTGGACTACACTGTCACAATTGCATGGCATTCTATGGGGTTCTTCTGGGAAGGGATTCGACAACTGAAGGATACATTCGGGGAGGACAACGTCAGGTTTGTAATGTCTTCCAGGAAATTGACCGTTTCAGGTAACGAGGAAGCACGTCATGCGGTAGATCGTCTCATTGCCTACTCTCACAAAGGCAGTTCCGACCTCCCAAATAAGGTGCAGGGAGATCAGACTTGCCCAGTCTGCTATGACACTGCCTCCTCCCCGCATCAGCTAACATGTGGGCATACGTACTGCACCTCCTGCCTCCGCCATTTCATTTTGTCTGCTCAGGAGTCCGACCAGTTGCCTCTGATTTGTCTCGGAGATGAAGCTCAATGTAGCGTTCCGGTCCCTATTCCTACAATCCGGCGTTTTCTTTCTCCAGGACCATTCAATCGTCTCCTAGAGGCAGCTTTCGACGCGCATATTGCGAAACACACCAAAGAGTTCAAGCATTGCAAAACCCCAGACTGTACGCAAATCTATCGTGCCGCACTGTGTCACGCAGCTCCACAAACCTTGAATTGTCCATCATGTTTTTCTGCGGTGTGTAATGCTTGCTATGAGGATGCCCACGATGGGTTGTCCTGTGAAGAAAGCAAAGTGCTACGGAACCCGGCAGAGCAAGAGAGCCTGAATGAGACCTGGATTACATCGCAAGGCGGACGAGTGAAAAAGTGCCCGCAGTGCAGCGTGCCTACCGAGAAGCTAGAAGGATGTAACCACATGACATGCCGGTGTGCCTCTTTGTCATTTCTCCCTGAATGGACTGACTGAATCTGCCTGCGCGTCAGGTGCGGTGCGCACATCTGTTGGCAATGCACAGGTGTTTTTACCGCTGAGACAATTTATGGCCATATGCGCACTGCTCACGGGACGATCTTCGGTGATGTGCCACCGGAGGTACCTGTCGATGTTCAGGTTGACATTGGCATCCCGGTTGATATCGCAGAACAGCAAGGAGAGGCTGAGGAGCGCCACATCGTTGAGCTTATGGAACGCCATGAAAGGAGGGAACAGAGATTGCAGAGAGAAGCCGAGGAACAAGAGAGACGTCTTAGAAATCAACGTCTTCTAGAGGAATATAAACTGTGGAGAGAAGCTGAAGAACAAGAGAGACATCTTAGGGATCAACATCTTCTGGAGGAATGTGAACTGTGGAGAGAAGCCGAAGAACACGAGAGACATCTCAGGGAGCAACGTCTTCAGGAGGAAAACGAGCGGCAGAGAGAAACTGAGGAACAAGGGAGACGTCTCAGGGAGCAACGTCTTCAGGAGGAAAACAAGCGGCGGAGAGAAGCTGAGGAACAAGGGAGACGTCTCAGGGAGCAACGTCTTCAGGAGGAAAACAAGCGGCGGAGAGAAGCTGATGAACAAGGGAGACATCTCAGGGAGCAACATCTTCAGGAGGAAAACGAGCGGCAGAGAGAAGCTGAGGAACAAGGGAGACGTCTCAGGGATCAACGTCTCAGGGAGCATCGTCTTCGAGAGGAAAACGGACGGCGGAGAGAAGCCGAGGAACGAGTGAGACATGCCAGAGATCAACTCAGGGAGTACCGTCTTCAGGAGGAAAACGAACAACGCTGGGTACAAGACATTCATGATCATCAAGGAGGATGTAGGTGTACAATTATGTAGGATTACTTCTTTGATAAACACACTTGTGGCATGATAATGCTTACATTCTCGACGGCAGTTACTAGTGGTCCTTGGAGGGTTCTCTGTAGCACATGGACCGATCTGAGTCCATCGATGTGGTACGACCCCTGGTGAGTTGAAGTGACGCGAATGCTGTAAAAGATAGTACTTGCATGCCAAACGTCTTCACAAGTCCATCACCTAGACAAGTCCGGAGGGAAGCGCAAATTGAAGGTGAGGCAGACGAGACCGACAAAAGTAGATAACTTTTAAAGGCGAAAGAGTCGATGAAATGGAAATCTCCATTGTTGAAACGGAAGATGAGCCAGTTGAAATCGTTGGTCGTGACGTCATATGCAGTCGGCCGCATTTGCTAATCGTGCCAGATACGTTGTGAGTGACGCAAAACGGGAAGATTCGAGGTTGGTGGGTGGGAACGACCAATGGATGCGAGAAACCTGGGCCTAAGATACTCTTTAGCAGAACTTTCACTCGTTGCACAGTCAAGTACTCGCTCAATGGACGCATCCTCGCAGTTGCTAGGTTTGCCGATTCTCGGTCCTCCGGCTCAGAAGCTTCTATTTACTGGCAACAGTTGGGGGAATGGCCACCTTCTCGTCAACATCTGAATTCACTTGCCTGGACCGGCGATAGTGAACAACTCTTTGTCTTGTCCCGTGATGGCATCATCTTGATGCGCTTTCTGGGACGATGATCTCTCAATGGCCAATTCACAGCAACGGTAAACCCACGTGTATTGCCTTGTCAAGCAACGGAACATTTGTCGCAGCGAGTACGGTCTCCTTATGGGACCTATCAGCAAATCGGTTCTGTTATTCATCATTCCCCTCATATTCATTCCATGGCTTTCTCGGGGGACTACCTTCTGATCGGCGGAAGAAAAGGAATAACCTTGCGAACGCTGCTTACGATCCCCATGCCCTGCGTTGATAGACGTGTGAGCGCCTGAATTCTCTCAGCCGAACCCAGTTTCATTGAATCCAACAGAGAAACTGAATCCCGAATCAGAAGGCTTGAGGCGCGTCGCCAAGAGACCCTTCATGGACAGGGTGAGCATCCAAGTATGTCCATCAAAGTTACTATTCCCATACTTTTGTGACAATCGGGTGCAGCGGACGAAGGTTTCACCGGTCGTAAGAATGCCGATCAGGATCTAAACGTGAACCACATTCGTATGGGGGGTTCTTTTCCTGGTGTCTTTTCACAGTCAGCCGGGATTTCCGACATAATTCAATCTCGTGTTCAGGCAAGAACATATCAGACCTTGAAGAAACTGAGCATTGTTGAATACGAAGTACAGTCTCGCACCTGTTTAGTATAATTTTCACGTCACGTTACTTCCTTTACATCGCGTTCGACATGCGTCGCATTCAATCCTCAGTCGTTCACTAAGTTCTCGACTGAGGTATGCGCGCATCTCCATTTACTACGATACTATTCTAACTAGTACTAGCTCGTTTCCTCAGGTACATATAATACAGTCGTTCACTAAGTTCTCGACTGAGCTCGTTTCCTCAAGCATGTCTCGGTCATGTTGTTAAATGGAGCGGATCCTGTGAACATGGTGATTGAACGAAGCAAAGCACAAACAAAGATGGAGCTTTGGGAAGACGCACTGAACACTGCCGATGAAGTATGTTTGTGTCTCAGCACCGCAGATAATATTAGTGATGCAGCTTTCAGGTGATCAATCTCGACCCATTGTGTTACTTAGGCTACGAACAGAGGCACACAGTATTACGCAGGGTTGGTCGTTATGAGGAAGCCGTTGTGGACATTGGTGTTATGCTATCGGCACTCGAACCATCCTCTGACCTCCGTATTCGTGGTGAGCCGTTTCTTTCATATGCTGGTCTTCTGCTTAATGGGATGATAGAACGTCGTTCTCCATTTTCAGATGCACGACCTTTGATTCGAGATATCACTCGAACGATTATCTCCGACATGCCACGGGTTCTCATCGACACTGTCACGGGCCGCCTGTATGACAGGGCGCAACAAGCAGAAGCGTTTGAGGAACTTCCAATTTTCAGTGAGCTCGTCTCCTCGATGACGAGGGAGGTGGACCTGGAGTGGATCCAGAGAGAAGTAAAGGGGTTCTACCGATACGTGATGTTCTCTCACAGGTGGGAACAAGGCGAACCTCTCTTCCAGGAGGTCAAACGGGTCACGGTCTACCAGCTAGAAGCATCCCGTGCAAATATCAAACTACAGAGATTTTGCATGGTCGCGCGTTCGCTTGGGTTCCGGTGGGCTTGGAGTGACACGTGTTGCATCGATAGGGAAAACCACGTGGTGTTGCAAGAGTCACTGGTGGCCATGTTCATGTGGTATCGTTGTTCGTCCCTCACTCTCACCTACTTGCTCGGTGTCTCATCGCTATCCGAGGAACCCGATGGTCTCCGATGGAGTGTCTGGAACACCAGAGTGTGGACGTTCCAGGAATACTTGGCTGCAAAGAGGGTCCAGTTCTATACCGAGGATTGGGAACCATATCTTGGCTTGACGCTGTTGAATCACAAAGACTCTCCTGCTATCTTGAGGGAGATGGAAGTCTTGGAGGTCCCCGCAGAGCAGCTGGACATTCTGGAGCCTGGCTTGGATAGAGTGCGGGAAAAGCTGTACCTGGCGTCGATGCGTCAGACGACGCTTGTAGAAGACATTTGCGTATTCCCCGCTGGGGATATTCAAGGCATCGATTCCGGTCATATACGGTGAAGGTAGACGCGCAGTCGGCTGACTCCTTGAATACATCTTGACGGGTTCCGGAGACGCGACGATTCTTGCATGGACTGGGGTTGCAAATGATTACCACAGTTGTCTCCCGATGGACCTCACTGTCTACAGCACACTCGTGCCGCAGCACATCCCGCACATGGAGACGGTTGAGTTGGATCAAGTAGTGGAGGAATTGCACTCATCCTTACCCGACCTATCCCTCGCCTGGACGTTATATGATCTATTACACAAGCTTCCGTCACCTTCTATTGCTTCCAGTCGGCTGCAACTTCCTGGTGTTGTTTCCCTCATCACCCACATTGCCCAAGTGACAGGACCACATGCACCAACATATCGTGTAACGTCACGCATACTTGGCGACGTCGAGATCGTGACAGAGAACGACCTGGCGAAGATGAATGGACTTTGCCTGGTTCATCCCTGGATCCGCCCTCTGCTCGACCAAGAGTTCTTGCGTGGTCCGGCCGGGCTTGACGCTATGACGCAAGTGCTCCGGATGATCATTCGGTTGCGGCAGCCATTTGGTGCGCTCTTGTTCGAACAGGTGTCTCGGGTGGAATATAGGCGAGTCGTGGCGGACCGCTTGATCATGGTTCAATTTCGTGAAGAGATGTCGCTGACGGACTTGATACACAATGTCCGTACGATCGAGGTATAGGAGTCTTGCGTAGAGCTGGCTGGCGCCTTAGGCCTTAGCTTCTGGTGATATTCGAAGCATTTCACGAATGATCTGATTGAGTGCTTCCAATCAATCAAATCATCCGTAGAATGCTTTGGATTTCGAAACGGCTCGTCAGACTCAATCGTTGGAAGTACGAAGGGTGGCCACGTGGCGGCCAAGGATGCTCTCCATGCCACATTGAAATTCATTGGTTCAGGTAAAGCTATAATATTCTCTCCTTCGATGCATTTATGATGCCACGAGTTTCGTAGAATCTCTGGACGAGGATGCAAGGCATTTCTGGTGACTTCAAGATCGGGGTAGCATGGAAAGCAGTACCTGTGAACGAGCCGGAAAGCTTTCATTTACCGCGCTTCTGGCCCCAACTGTTTGCACCGCTCACTGCGGTGCAGTCTTCTAGTGCAGAGCGGCACGACGGGTAAGGCCCGGCTGTGCGCACCACGGGGCTGGTC